>CM035436.1:108094827-108099827 GCA_020310875.1 Ceratopteris richardii | reverse complement strand
TCAAGCCAAACATTTTGGCTTGGTCTTCATCTTCAATCTTCAAGTATATCCTGCAATCCAATCATTGCTTTGAACCTGCAAAGTTTGGTTCCATCCAAAGCTTTAGTCAACAAATCTGCACATTGCATGTTGGTTGATACATAGGTTAGTTGAATGTCTTTGCTTATCAACTTTTCTCTCACATAATGGTAATGAACCTCTATATCTTTGGTCCTAGCATGATAGATAGGATTAGCTGCAAGGTGAAGTGAACTTGTATTATCTCCAAAGATTATTGGAGACATAGTAAATAAGCCCAATTCTATTACAAAAGCTTAATCCAAATTGCTTCTTGGGTGGCATTAGCCAGCCCCTTATACTCTGCTTTTGTGGAAGACAAAGCAACAGTAGGTTGCTTCTTTGAAGATCATGAAATTGGTTTGTCACTTGCAAAAGAAATGTATCCAGAAGTGCTCCTCCTATCATCCTTGCATCCTGCCCAATCTGCATCTCAATAGATTTTGATATCAATATCTCAAGTGTAAGGGAAATACAAACCATGGTTCAGTGTACCCTTGAGATACTTCAAGATTCTCTTGGCAGCCTCTAGGTGAGGTATCCTTGGCTTGTGCATAAATTGACTTAGCACACTAACTCCATATGCAATATCTATCCTTGTTAAGGTAGCATAGTTCAAGCTACCCACCATACTTTGATAACCTGTAATGTCATTGACTTCATCACCTTCATGGGCACTTAGTTTTAGGTTTACCTCCATTGGAGTGCTTGCTACTTTGGCATCCTGCAAGTGAAACTTTTTCAACACATCCTGTATGTATTTTTTCTGAGTAATGTATATCCCTGAATTAGTGTAGACTAATTCAAGTCCAAGAAAATACTTCAATAGACCAAGATCATTGACCTTGAACTCCTTCATCATTTGGCTCTTGATATATCTGATTCCATTGACATCGAGAAGTATCTGCTTTGCTCATAACAAATCCTTGGTCTTGGAGGTATGTAGTTAACCTATAATTCCATGCCCTAGGTGCCTGCTTCAATCCATATAAAGCCTTTTTTAATTTGCAAACATATGTTACCTTCTTAGGGTCCTCATAGCCAGGAGGTTGTGACATATATACCTCCTCTGAAATCCATCCATTCAAGAAAGCATTCTTGACATCCAATTGGTACATATTCCAATTTTTTGATGCAGCCACACTTACCAACACTCTGATTGTTGGCATTTTGGCCACAGGAGAAAATGTCTCTTCATAGTCAATGCCTTGGGTTTGTGCAAAACCCTTGGCTACCAATCTGGCTTTGTACCTATTAATTGTGCCATCAAAATTTCTTTTAAGCTTATAGATCGATGTGGATCCTATTACCTTCATGGAGTCCTTCTTAGGTACTAATTCCCATATGTCACTCTCCTTGAGTGCTTCAATGTCCTCATTCATAGCTTCTTTCCATTCTTATTTGGTTATGGCTTCTTCATATGATCCTGGTTCTTCATTTGACAAATCTTTGGCAAGATAAACAGAATGTTTAGTAACAAGAGATGTATCATACCCATATCTGATAGGTTTTTTGCTTTCTCTTTGTGATCTTCTGATTGATTGATTTGAAGATTCAGGTATGTCTTCAAGCTTCTTCATCTTTATTTTGCCCTTGGACTTCCATGCCTTGAACTCTTCAAGGTTGATAGTATCTTCATCATCTGAACTTGAGGCTTCATTCTGAGTAGGTTCCTCCTTTGCAAGACTTGGAAACTCCTCTTCCAAACCATAGGGTAATTTAACCTTCCAGCATTCATTCTCATACCAAGAAACATTCTCATCAAAGACAACATCTCTGCTTACCATGAATCCCTTATTGGTAGGGTTATAAAACCTGTAACCTTTTTTATTTCGATCATACCCAATAAAGATGCATTTTTCAGCCTTTGGGTCTAGCTTACCTCTTATCTGAGAAGGAATGTGTACATATGCTACACATCCAAATATCCTGCAATGGTCAACTGAGGGTCTCTTACCATGCCATGCTTCATAGGGTGTCATGCCATCAAGAGACTTAGATGGTAACCTATTTATGAGGTAAGTGGTAGTAGAAACACTCTCTACCCATAGATAGTTAGGTAACTTTTTCTCATTCAACATAGATCTAGCTGTCTCAACAATTAACCTATTTCTTCTTTCAGCTACTCCATTCTGTTCAGGAGAATACCTTGTGGTTATTTCTCTTTCGATGCCTCTATCCTGCAAGAAGTTTTCAAACTCATTAGAGATGTACTCACCTCCTCCATCTGACCTTAGCCTCTTCAAATTCCTTCCTGTATGATTTTCAACTAGTGCAAGATATTTTTTAAAGCAATTAAACACCTCATCCTTGTGCTTCATGAAGTACAATACAGTCTATCTGCTATAATCTATTGGTGCAATTCAAGCCATCACACTTGGCTAGGACAATTGATTTGAAGACTCCACATAAGGGAAGACCCATAGGAACTTATGCTTAAAGTTTCTTACCATTTACTTTTTTGTAAAAGTCTAGAATGACTTGGCATCTCATGTAATCATACCAACTTGATTAGTGGTGGATTCTTAGTTGAGTTAATGGAGAGAATATCTCCCTACTTTTAGTAGAGATATTCTAGGGAGCCTACATTTTAAATTCAAATTCAAATCATAGTACAACTCCTATAAAAACTACAAGCAAAAAGTCGCGGGTGTCCATCATCAATCCCGAGGCTATTCTGTACCATTCATTGAGTGTGTAAGGCTTACTCCATAGCTTACACCTCTAAGTACCATTGTGCTATGTCTATCATGCCAATGGGAATGTACATTCATATGATATAATACAAATACTTATATGCATCATCTCTGTTTTGTCTGAGTCTTCTACTCCAAGTCTGTCAACTTCCAAGGAGCATTTCTCAGTGCTCACTAAACCAAATCAAGAGTTTAATAGCTCGTTGGAACCAGCTCAAGGTCTTCTACAAGCATACAAAATTTCAGAAGATTTCATTCAGCCATTTGCGAGAAATCGGCTTCGAAGTCACCTCTGGTCTATTTCTGCAACTCTCCTAAAAAGTCGGGGGTAATCATAATTTTGCTAAATCAATTTCTCTGGATGTGGTTTATCATTTCTTCTCATTCCACTTGCAAAAGGTAGCTTATTAAGGTACTTTAATACTCCCAAAAGGAATTGTTTCAATTGCAAGTGTGCTGGTCACACTGAGCATAATACTGAGCAGGTATCATTACAAAAATAGCAAGTTTTTGGATTTGTGAAGGAACCAAGTTATCTGTTTTGGTTTGATCATTACACAAACCATTTGCAAACTACATATACAGTTTCTTTGTGTCATTTGGAAGCTAAGCAAGTGTACTAAGCATATCTGGAAATAAGAGAGGGCTGGTGTGAAGCAGGTATAGCAGCATCAACTCATTTCTTGAGTGCATCCAACCATCACTCCCAACAGTGGTATCAGAGCAAAGAAGGTAAACATGGGTGATGGATTTCCTTCATTCATTGACAAATTGGACAGGAACAACTACCAAGCCTGGTCATTGAGGATGAAGACCTATCTACAAGGTAGAAGTTTATTTGGATACATATCAGGAGATGAGGAATTGCCCTCATTCAAGACTAGAGGACTACCCACAAAGGATGAACATGAAAGACTCAACCAATGGTGTGCAAAAGATGCTTTGGCAAGGTCTTATCTCTTAAACTCTATATCTGATTTTCTTTTACCACATGTAAGGAATTGTAAGACTTCCCAAGAGACTTGGGAAACCTTGTCAAACTACTTTTCTTCCAACACAAGGGCTAGGAAGAATCAACTGTGGATTGAATTCACAACCCTTAGGAAGCAGCCCAAGCAACCAGTCTCAGAGTATGTGACTAAGATTAAAGATGTGGCAGACCAATTAGCAAGCATTGGAGAGGAGATTGAAGAGGAGCAAATAGTCAGGCAAGTAACAAATGGACTCAAGGCAGATGATAAGTGGGAAAGTTTCACCACTGCAATGGACCTCTATATGGACATGCATACCCTAGATCTCACAACACTCATGGGCCAACTATTTACACATGAAGCAAAGTTTACAAAGGCAGGAGATCAATCAAAAGGTAATAACCCCTCTGCTCTCTATACTGATAAGAAAGTTAAAGATAAAGGTAAAGGGAAGAAACAGGATGAAGAAGGCTCTACCTCCCAAGCTAATTATGCAGGGAGAGGTAGATCATCTAGAGGAAGAGGCAGAGGAGGTAAGTCAGGTAGGGGGAGACCCTACAACTCATCACCATGCAACATTTGTGGATTGTCCAATCATACCACAGATGAATGCTACAAGAACTAAAAGAATCAGAGAGGAAGAGGCTACTCAAGAGGTGGATAGTCTCAAGGGAGAGGCAGATTCAACCAACATCAAAGCTACAATGGATACAACAATCAATACAACAACAACTACAATCACAACCACAATGGTAACTACCAAGGTGGATTCAGAAAGAGAAGAGACTACAACAACTACACAGAGGAGCAAGATGACTCCCTATTGATCATGAATATGACCTCCAAGGCAGGTACAAATGATGATCATTTATTTTATATTGACTCAGGATGTTCTAACCATGTAGCTGGCAATGTGGCACTACTTTCTGATTTGGAAGAGCCCAAGGGCAAACATCAGGTACAAACAGGTGATGATACTAAACATTCTGTTATTAAGATTGGAAATGTGAAGACATGTGATGGTAACCAGAACCTATTAAGCAGGGTACTCTATGTACCAACCATCACCAAGAATCTAATGAGTGTTGGTCAGATTGTGGAGAAAGGTTTGCAGGTCAGATTCACACAACATGGAGCATATGTGGAGGACCCAAGACATGGATTCAGAAGGATAGCCAAAGGGGAGAAATCAGGTAGATTGTTTACTTTTGAGCTAGAAGACACCAAGAACATTGCTTTGTATAATTACAAGGATCAGACACTTTCAGAGTTAGAA
>CM035436.1:108077327-108079827 GCA_020310875.1 Ceratopteris richardii | reverse complement strand
AGAATTAGTGCATACAGATGTTTGGGGACCTAGCAAGGAACCATCCATATCTGGATCGAGGTACTATGTGTCTTTCATTGATGACTATAGCAGGTGGACTGTCTTATACTACATGAAACATAAAGATGAAGTGTTTAATTGTTTCAAGAAGTATCTTGCACTGGTTGAAAACCAAACAGGAAGAAACTTGAAGAAGCTAAGGTCAGATGGAGGAGGAGAATACTTCTCAAATGAGTTTGAAGACTTCTTGCAGGAAAGAGGCACCAAAAGGGAGATCACTACAAGGTACTCACCTGAACAAAATGGGGTAGCTGAAAGAAGGAATAGACTCATTGTAGAAACAGCGAGGTCTATGCTTAATGAAAAGAAATTGCCAAATTATCTTTGGGCAGAGAGTGTATCTACTGCCACATATCTCATTAACAGGTTGCCATCAAAGACACTTGATGGAATGACACCTTATGAAGCTTGGCATGGTAAGAGACCATCTTTGGATCATTGCAAAATCTTTGGTTGTATTGCATATGTGCATATACCTTCACAAGTAAGAGGAAAGCTAGATCCTAAAGCTGAAAAGTGTATCTTCATTGGTTATGACATGAACCAGAAAGGGTACAGATTCTACAACCCCTCAAACAAAGGTTTCAAGGTAAGCAGAGATGTTATCTTTGATGAGAATGACTCATGGTATGAGAATGAGTGCAGGAAGGTTAGTCTACCTTATGATATAGAAGAAGACTTCCCAAAGCCTACCAAGGAGGAACCAGTCCAGAAAGAAGACTCAAGTTCAGATGATGATGTTACAATAGATCTTGAGGAGTTCAAGGCTTGGAAATCCAAAGGAAAGATGAAGATGAAGAAGCTAGAGAATATACCAGAATCCTCAACTCAAGCAATGAGGAGATCTTAGAGAGAAAAGAAGAAGCTTATCAGATTTGGGTATGACACATCACTTGTAACTAAACATTCTGTATACCTTGCAAAGGATCTATTGAATGAAGAACCAGGTTCATTTGAAGAAGCAATCACTAAACCAGAATGGAAGGAAGCAATGGATGAAGAAATGCAGGCTCTCAAAGAGAGTGATACTTGGGACTTGGTACCCAAGAAGGACTCCATGAAGGTGATAGGATCCAGATGGATCTACAAACTCAAAAGGAATTCAGATGGTACAATAAACAGGTATAAAGCTAGGTTGGTAGCCAAGGGTTTTGCACAAACCCAAGGCATTGATTATGAGGAGACATTTTCTCCGGTGGCTAAGATGCCAACTATCAGAGTTATGGTGAGTGTAGCTGCATCCAAGAATTGGAACATGTATCAATTGGATGTGAAGAATGCATTCTTGAATGGATGGATATCTGAAGAAGTCTACATGTCACAACCACCTGGCTATGAAGAACCTAATAAGGTAAATCATGTTTGTAAATTGAAGAAGGCTCTGTATGGTTTAAAGCAGGCACCTAGAGCATGGAATTACAGGTTGACAACATATCTCCAAGATCAAGGATTTGTGATGAGTAAAGCTGACACTTCTCTGTTCATAAAGAGGAGTAGTACAGAGGTAATATATTTATGTGTCTATGTTGATGACATCATTATTACAGGAAATAATGTTCAGGGAATTAGACATATCAAAGAACAGATGATGAAGGAATTCAAGATCAATGATCTTGGATTATTAAAGTACTTCTTAGGACTTGAGTTAGTCTACACCAACTCAGGTATATATATCACTCAAAAGAAGTATGTACAGGATATGGTCAAGAAGTTTGGCTTGCAGGATGCTAAAGTATCTACTACTCCAATGGAGGTCAATCTAAAGCTAAGTGCTCATGAAGGAGAAGAAGTCGAAGACATCACAGGATATCAAAGTATGGTAGGTAGTTTGAACTATGCTACCTTGACTAGAATTGACATAGCATATGGTGTAAGTGTGCTTAGCCAATTCATGCACAAACCAAGGGTACCTCACCTAGAAGCAGCTAAGAAGATCTTGAAGTATCTAAAGGGAACTCAGAACCATGGTTTGTACTTTCCTTATACATCAGACATTGATATTAAAGTGTATTCAGATGCAGATTGGGCAGGTTGCAAGGATGATAGGAGGAGCACATCAGGATACATATGTTTTGCAGGTGATAAACCTATTTCTTGGTCAGCCAAGAAACAACCTACAGTAGCTTTGTCATCTACTGAAGCAGAGTATAGAGGGCTAGCAAATGCCACTCAAGAAGCTATCTGGTTGAAGCTTTTGTATACAGAGTTAGGCTTATATACTAGACCACCAATTATCTTTGGAGATAATACAAGTTCTCTTCACCTTGCAGCTAATCCAATATATCATGCTAGGACAAAACACATAGAAGTTCATTACCACTATGTGAGAGAGAAGTTGCTCAGTAAAGACATTCAGTTGACTTATGTATCCACTAATATGCAATGTGCAGATTTACTCACTAAAGCTTTGGATGGAACTAAGTTATGCAGATTCAAATCC
>CM035436.1:108064827-108072327 GCA_020310875.1 Ceratopteris richardii | reverse complement strand
GATAAAAGTCAGTGAGTTTAATAAGGAGAAACACAAAGCAAAGTAGATTTTAGAAACTCTTACTTACTTATTGAGCTCAATGACCATCTCCTCAAGACTTAAATCCTTGAAAATTACTCTTGATAACGTTGATATTATCAAGGTATCATCCTTGATCCCTTGTAGGGCTCTCCATGATGTCAGCTTCATATTCTTAGCAGCCTCTTCAATGCATAGGTCAAGTTTCTTTCCTTTTCCCTTTACAACCACATAAACATCTGGCCTTGATTTCCTCTGTTTTTGGCCCTTAACCTCCTTATTTTCCCACATTGTAAAAATCTTGTCCTAGAGATCCCATATTTCACATATTGTGAAGGCCAATTAAAACCAAGGTTCTTTTGAATGTGCAATAATAACAATTTACCCATAGACACATAGACACACAAAAACATACACACATAATAATCTTCATATCTACTCGTAATAATTTGCGCATTCTATCTTCATATCTACTTGATGTGACACTTTTACTTGATGTTAAACTTCCACCATTTAAAGAGGTATCCCATCTTCATTTCGTGTTGAAGTAAGTGAAGATGAGCTCCATCTTTTTAGTAGATGCCTGGGCATCAGCTTCCTCTAGTTACCTTGATAGAATTTGAATTCGTTTTTTTTAGTTCATCCTTTCCTCATAAGTGATGTCCATGGCTTAGAATGTGTTGATTCTATGTTTTTGGTTGAGTCATTTAAGTTAGATTCTCAATGCAATGTTGCTCAACTAAATGCACCTCTTGATCTCCCTTCTGATCCACCCATTGATCTCCCTTCTGATTCAAGTGCATGTGGAGCTAAGGATGTTAGCAAAGAGAAAGAAAAAAAAGCATGCTCAATTTACATTTTAAGAGAAGGCCTCATGAAGTAAGTCAAAGAAGATTTCAATTTCTTACTTCAGATAGACAAATTGCATTGGATATTGTGAAGCATTGTTGTGGTTTGAAATGTTTCTATAACTTAGCAATGAAGAAACTAAAGCACCTAAAATAGAAAATCCTCAATTTAGATAGTGAAAGGAAAGATATATACCTTGTTTCTCACATGCAAATGATTGAGGATAACATGTTAATAACACGTATTGCTTTTGAATATTACTTTAGTCAAGGGATGGAGTGTTGTAGGGTTGCATTTAAAATTGCAATGGGTGTGGGAAATTTTAGAATACATAAGGTTCAACAAGGGCTTATGAATGAAGATCTCGTTTTGGATACATATCATGTTGGGACCAAAGGATCTATTGGACTTCATGCAATTGGATGATGAACTATTTTATCTTGCATTGTGAGATTATGCCTACAACTGTAAGGTTACACTTGTCAGATAACTTTGCTCATCGAGAAGTATTTCAAGTATATAAAGAAGCTATGGAAAGTAGAAATGAGAGGTATGTGTTGTATTGTCACTTTACTCAATTATGGAAGGAGGAGTTTAATAATGTGACTATTCCTCATAAAGTTAGAATGGGTGAGTGTTGAGTTTGCACCACTTTGAAGAACATGGAAAAGGGGGCTACAACACCATAAGAAAAAGATAATTTTAAAAGCCTTCTTAGAAACCATCGTGAGAGTCAAACTTTAGAAAGAAAGAAAGTAATTCATCATTGAAGTAAAGCACAAAATCTGGAACATTATATGTGTTTGTTGATTGATGGTATGGATTAAGAAAAAAAACATATTTACCCCATTTTTATTGCGTCCCTAAGGAAATTGGAGAGGAAGTCCTTGTGCAAATGCAATTGGTTGGTGCTTTGGTATACAATGGAACTGTAAAGGGTTTTCTTCACATATCCAAATGTGAATAATGATCCAAACCTTATGGTTACTATCATTCATCGGGTTTTGCAATCATGGAAGGGTCTTTTGCCATCACCTCTATATTTGTGGCTTGATAATACTACAAGAGAGAATAAAAATTCTACAATTTTTGGATATTTATGCATGCTTTTTGATAGACAAGTGTTTCATAAGGTTAAGGTAAATTTCCTTTTGTTTGGGCACACTCATGATCACATTGATCAAATGTTCAGTACATTCTCTAAGAGGTTGGCATGTAATAATGCTTTTACTCTTCCAATATTATCTGAATGGATTTCAGAAGCATATACTCCAAAACCTGAAGTCCAACACCTTACATAGATTTATGACTTTAAGCACTTTTGCTTAGTAGGCCTTGATAACTCTGCTAAGGTTTTGGCTCCATTGCACAATATTAGTTTCAACCATGTATTCTTGATGATGAGGGTTGATGACATAACCCTTTTATTTGCAAAGCAGTATTCATGTTCTCCTAGGTGGGAGCCTAAAGATGGATGGAGATTCTTGTTGCAAGTGCCTAATTTGTCTGTGTATGGTGCACAACAAACAACATATGAAGATAAAAACAATATGGAATGATGTGGAAATGTTGTTGATCAAATTAAAAGGTGGATGCATGTACTTATTGAAAAGAAGACATATTGAGCATGCAAAAAAATATGCTGGGGGTCAAGATGTTTCTTGGTGGGATGAATTTTTTCAATCATCAAGAAGAGATTATAAAGGATACGATTGCAGATCATTGGCCAATTGATGTTCCATGCACATGGGATTTTTGTACACAAAGATCAGTGAATGTGGTCCAAGCTTGTAATGCAGATGCACTTCAAAGTTCTATACATCCACCAAAAAGGAATATTTATGTAGGCCCAAGGATGACAAAATAGACCGAAGCAAGATGGCAAGGAAATTTAAAAGAAATAAATGTTGGAACACTTATTGTAGTCCTCACTGATGATGATGAGGCTACTAGACCATTTTGTATTGTGAAAGTTTTAGAGGTCAATAAAGATATTGATCAAAGAAGAATAGAGGTTTTGATAGTGCACTAGCATTGTAGTAGTGCATTCACAGGTAAATATAACTTAGAAATAGTATGTGACACCAAACAAACAGGCTCAAAAAAGAAAAAGAATATTTGAAGCACATCCACTCTTAAAATGGATGGCATAGATATTCTTATTTATGATTTTGCCTTAAATAGGGCAGTTAAGGAAAGCAACCATCAGTATGATAAAGCAAAAGCTTCTAGATGTATGTGGTACAAATAATCAAAGGCAAACAAGAAGATCTGAGCATGATCTTGCAAAATTTGGTATGTACTTGGACGAAGATATAGATCTTGTGGATATAGAAGAAGAAGAAGAAAGCTCTCAACAGTCTCAGACTGAATCAAGTGCATCAGATGATGGGGGTGTAGACACACATCAAGAAAGTTGTGAATTGAGTTGAAAATCCATAACATTTTTAGTTCTTATTGTTGGTGCAGGACAATCACTAATTGATGTTTTGACATGGAAATGAAGTCAAGGATTTGAGAAGAGAACAAGTTTTGAAGCATGAAGGAAGGACACATTCAGAATTTGGAAGATGTGTACACATATGTACATTATGTCAGAGATAGTTCACTTATATCTTTGAGTAGTCATAAGCTTGTAAATTTTTGTCTATATATATACTTGGAAAATGTCGGGACAAGTATGAGAGAGAATGTAGAGCATGAGAATTGAGTAGAATTAGAAGTCATTAGACACTTATGAAGAGATTAGAATAGCTCTCTCATCCAGATGTAATTTTTTCCAGAAATGAAGAGAAGTTGCACCTGATGTTTCTGTGCATTCTCCTTCTATGCTTGATCATTTCAAGAATCCTTTTGTAGATGTCTAATTTCATAGTTAATGAGTCTATGGTTAAAGTTTGAGAGCTTAATTGTAAACAGGCTGTGCGAATTATGAGTAGGAACATTCATATGTAAAAGAGTGTTCATAGTTTTCTGAAATAGGCACATTTTCGATGGTCAATGATTTGATCATTTCTCACTGCACAGATTAGAGTTTTGTATGAGTGAGGACTCAAAATCTAAGTTGAGAGGTAAGCCATCTATGGCTAAAATCATTTGCTTAAATGGGTTCTAGTTTTGGAGAACCATTTCTTAGAAGTTGCAGGTGTCAAAGTCGACTATACAGAGAGACAGTTTCAGACATAGGTATATTGTTTGAATCATTTCTCATAACCTACTCAAGCTTTTGAAGTTTTTTAACTTGGAGGAGGTGCACAATCACTAGACAAAACATTCTACAACGTTTTATCAAAAACTTTACACGAATGATTAGTCAATGAGTGATTAAGGTGCAGTAGACTTTTCTGAGAAATGACTTTCTTCACAGTTAGCTAATTTCTTGATAATTTGGTGCTTGTCTTCCAAAATTGGTTGGAGTTTAAAGTTATTCTTGATATAAAGGTGGTCTAACATCAAGGATATCTTGTTCTTTTGGAGATTAACACTCTCCATCAGTGGTATCAGAGCAGGAAGTATCAAAATTGAGGAAAGGAAGACTCCGACTGCTGCAGACATACAAAATTCAACATTTGAAGGTTCAAAAGGTGAAAGCTTGAGGGCAAAGCTTGAGAAGGAGGTCATACGACACTAAGGAAGACAAAAGGAGTGTCATTCGAGGTAAACGTAACCTTATATTTTATAAAGATTGAAGAATTCAATACACAGGTGAAGAAAAGATGGGAGATTCTCTTCAGATAGAGAAATTAGATAGAGAGAACTATCCAGCATGGTCAATGAGAATGGAAGCTCATCTAATGAGCAAAGACTTGATAGGTTATATTACAGGTGAAGAAGAAAAGCCTCAATTCAGAGATCCTAGTGTTCCAACTAGGGAGGAATTATCAGATTTGAAGAATTGGATGAAGAGAGATGCTCAAGCTTGGAGCATTATCTATATGGCAGTCAATGATTACTTGCTACCTCACATTAGAGGTCTTGAAAGTGCAAGTGATATATGGAATGCTTTGGAGGAGCATTTCCAAAATACCACAAAGTCTAGGAAGGCATCCTTGTGGGAGAATTTACTACATTCAAGAAGAAGGCCTCTCAATCCATCTCAGATTATGTAACCAGAATGAAGGACATTGCAGATGCATTAGGAGATGTTGATGAAGACATTGAGGAGGATAAATTGGTAAGGCAAATCCTCACAGGTTTGAGAGGTGATGACAAATGGAAGCCATTCATTCTATCTACTGAATTATCACTTGATCATTTTACTCCTGATTTAAATCAGTTGCTAGGACATATGTTAACCTTTGAGCAGGATGTCAAAGGTGAAGGTGACAAGAGTACATGTCATGCAATGTAAAAGGATAAGAAGAAAAATAGCAAAGGAAAGCAACAAGCAAATGAAGATGAAGGCACAACTAGTCAAGCCAACTTCCTAAGAGGAAGAGGAGGTGGAAAAGGTAGAGGAAGAGGTAGGAATAATAAAGATGGAGTCAAAGCTTGCTGGATTTTTGGTAAGACAAATCACTTAGCTAATGATTGTTGGCATAATATCTAGAGTAATGGTGGATATAATCAAAACTTTAATTCAAGAGGAAGAGGTGGTAGAAATCAAAGAGGTAACTTTAGAGGAAGAGGTAGTAGGGGTTACTTTGGAAGAAATGCAGGTAGAGGATTCCAAAGTCAACAATACAATAATACCTACTACAATTATGCTTCAGATTAGAAGGAGGATTCAACATTGATAATGAATGCAACTTGTGAAAGGCAAAGTGAAGACCAAAGAGTCTTCTACATTGACTCAGGGTGTAGCAATCACCTGAGTGGTAACATAGCATTGATGATTGATTTGGAAAATAAGGTATCTAATCATGTTGTTCAAACAGGTGACAATACAAAGCATAATGTGAAGTCAATTGGATCAGTGAAGGCCAAGGATGGAAGTACTCTCTTGACAAATTGTTGAAAAAGGTTATGAAGTTAGATTCACTAATGATGGAGTGTTTGTGGAAGACCCTAGCAATGGGTATAAACAAATTGTTTCAGGGAAGAAAGAAGGAAGGTTGTTCACATTGAAGATTCAAGGTAATGTTGGTCATGCCTTGTTCACTTATGGAGGACATAAGATCTCTGAGTTAGATCTTTGGCACAAGAGGCTTGGACACGTCAATGAAAGAGGTATCAAAGATATGATTAACAATGGTTCAGTGCTTGGATTGCCTAATGTTGCAGGTCAACATATGACATACAGATGTGAGGCATGTCAATTAGGTAAGGCTCATAAGCAATCTTACTTCAAGAATGGTTTCATGTATTCAGAGAAGCTTGAGTTGGTACACACAGATGTGTGGGGACCATCAAAGGATTTCAGTATCAATGGTTCAAGGTACTATGTGATTTATGTTGATGATGCTACCAGATGGATCACTATCTATGTGATCAAAGATAAGTCAGAAGTATTCAATATATTCAAACATTATCATGTGTATGCAGAAAGAATTACAGGTCATAAATTGAAGAGACTAAGGTCAGATGGAGGGGGAGAGTATTTCTCTAATGAGTTCAGTGATTACTTGTGGAATGTAGGTATACAAAGGGAAATCACTTGCAGGTACTCTCCTCAACAAAATGGTGTAGCAGAGAGAAGAAATAGAACTCTTGTTGAGTTTGCAAGGTCAATGATGAAGGAGAAAAATTGCCCAAATTATTTGTGGGCTGAGGCTGTAAATACAGCTACTTATTTGGTCAATAGGCTACCATGTAAAGCTTTGTAGGGTATGACACCATATGAGGCATGGTGGGGTAAGAGACCTACCTTGGATCATTGCAAAGTATTTGGATGTTTGGCATATGCATATGTGCCATCACAATTAAGACACAAGTTAGAACCTAAAGCTGAAAAGTATGTATTCATTGGTTATGATGACAAGCAGATGGGTTATAGATTGTGGAGTCCATCCACAAAGCAATTCATTGTGTCTAAGGATGTTACATTTGATGAGCAAGGTACTTGGTATGCAGGTACAATCAATATTAATACAGGTGATGAAGAACTTGTGAGTCAAAAGAAGGGTAAATCAAAGGTTCAGATATTTGATGAAGAGGAGAATAATGAAGTGCAGGTTGAAGTTGAAGAAATGCCAAGACTTGATCCTGAGTGTGAAGAACCAGAAACCTCAAGGAGTGGAGAACTCAGAAGGTCATCAAGACACAAGTGGCAACCTACAAGGTATAGCTATGATACTTCTTTTTTGGCTACCAAAGATTATGCTTACATGATAAAGGCAGATGAAGACCCTTCCACATATGAAGAGGCAAAAGGTAAGGAAAATTGGGAGAAAGCTATGCAGGAAGAATATGATGCATTAATGGAGAATCAGACATGGGATTTGTCTCCTAAACCAAGTAGTCAGAAGATCATTGGATGCAAGTGGGTCTACAAGACAAAGAGATATGCAGATGGAAGTGTGTCTAGGTATAACGCTAGACTTGTTGTGAAAGGGTTTGCTCAAACATATGGTATTGATTATGATGAGACCTATAGTCATGTGGCAAAGATGTAAACCATCAGGACACTCATAGCTATTGCTGCATGTAAAGGTTGGAAATTATGTCAATTAGATGTGAAGAATGCTTTTTTAA
>CM035436.1:108054827-108059827 GCA_020310875.1 Ceratopteris richardii | reverse complement strand
ATGAGACTCTGGAATGTTAAAAGAAAATTTGATTCCTCCAGGCACATTTGTATCGCAATTGAGACACGAGAGAGAGAGAGAGAGAGATCGAGCATGCACATGCAACTACCTAGCTACCGATGGTCAAGGAAGCACAAACATATGCTCACACACACATACTAACACAAATTTACACACATGTACACATGCATACACACACCTATACACACATATACAAACATAGAAAAACACACATATACACGTAGACACACATACATACATACACATGTAGACACATGCACATACACACATAGACACACACACATACACACACACATACACACACACATACACACATAGACACATACACACACATACATAGATTTACACACACATACACATGCATACACACACATATATATATGCACATACACACATACACACACATTTACACACACACACACATACACACACATATGCACATAGACACATAGACACATAGACACAAACACACATACACACATAGACACACACACACATAGACACACACACATACACACACACATACACACATAGACACACACACACACATACATAGACACACACATGACACACACACATACACACTGATTTACACACACATGTACACATGCATACACACACATATACACACATAGACACAAACACATATACACATAGACACACACACACATACACACACACATACACACATAGACACACACACACACATAGATACATACACACACATGCACACACATACATAGATTTACACACACATACACATGCATACACACACATATGCACATAGGCACATACACACATACACACACATTTACACACACACACATACACACATAAATAGACACACACACATAGACACACACACATAGACACACACACATACACACATAGACACACACACATACACACACATACACACATAGATACACACAAATACACACACACACACATACACACAGATTTACACACACATACACATGCATACACACACATATATACACACATAGACACACACATACACATATAGACACACACACACATAGAAACACACATAAACACACACATACACGCACATACTCACATAGACACATACACACATGCACACACATACACATAGATTTACACACACGTACACATGCATACTAACACACATATATACACACATAGACACACACATACACATGCATATGCACACACATATATACACACATAGACACACACATATACACATAGACACACACACATACACACATACACACACATATGCACACATACACACATACACATACACACATATTTACACACATACACATGCATACACACACCCATAGATACACACATACACACATAGACACACACACATAGACAGATACACATACACACACATACACACATAGAAACATACACACACATACACACACACATGTATACACACACACATATATACACACATAGACACACACATAGACACACACATAGACACAACCACATACACACATACACACACACATACATACATAGACACATACACACTTACACACACACAAACACACATCCACACACATTTCCACACACACATACACATGCATACACACACATATATACACATAGACACATATATGCACACGTAGACAAACACATACACACAGATACACACACATAGACACATACACACACATACACACATATACACACACACTTATACAGATTTACACACACATACACATGCATACACACACATATATACACATACACACGTATATACAGACATAGACACACACATGCACACATAGACACACACACACACATACATACATAGACGCACACACACACATACATACACATACACACACATACACACATAGACACATACACACACACATATACACAAAAATTTACACACACACACATGCATACACACACACATATATACACACATAGACACACACACATACACACATAGACACACATTGATACACACACATATACACACATAAACACATACACACTTACCCACACACACATCCACATACATTTACACACACACATACACATGCATAGAGACACACATGTATATACACACATAGACACACACATACACACATAGACACACACACACACATAGACTCACACACATAGACTCACACACATAGACACACACACACACATACACACACACACATACGCACACATATATGCATACACACACACATGTAGAGAGACATACACACACATAAACATACATGCATACATACATACTTACATGCATACACACACATACACACACATGCATACATATGCATACATAATGCACAAGCATATGCATACATACATGCTTACATGCATACACACACATACACACATACACACACATACACACACATACACACACATACACACACATATACACATATACACATTTACACACACACATATACACATGCATACACACAAACATACACACATAGACACACACACATACACACACATTTACACACACACATACACACATACACACATACACACATACACACACACATACACACTTACACACACACACAAAAATACACACACATATACACACACATACACACACATACACACACATACACACATAGACACATACACACTTACACACACACACATATACACATCCACACACATTTACACACACACATACACATGCATATAGAAACATATATACAGATACACATGCATATACACACATAGATACACACATAGACACACACATACACACATAGACATAGACACATACACACACACATGGGCACATACACACACATATATGCATACAAACACACATAGAGACATACACACGCATATATGCATACACACACATTGAGACACATACACACACACATACACATACATGCATACACATGCATACATAATGCATATGCATATGCATACATACATACTTACATACATACACACAGATACACACACATGCATACATTTGCATACATAATGCACATGCATATGCATACATACATGCTTACATGCATACACACATACACACATACACACACTCACATATACACCTACATACACATACACACATATACATACTTACATATACATACACACATGCATATACACATACGTATGCATACACACATACACACATACACACATACACACACTCACATATACACCTACATACACATACACACATATACATACTTACATATACATACACACATGCATATACACAAACGTATGCATACACACATACATGGATGCATTTGTGAGTATTATTTAATTTTATATAATTATTTTATTTTTATGGATGTTTTAATTGTTTTATTTATTAATGTTTGTTATATGTAATATAGGAGTATTATGGAGAGGTAGATATGGATGAGATGGAGAGACAAACACAGGAGGGATGATCTCGATCCTCACATGGTGCTCACACAGATACATCAAATCATGTGGATGATCATGATGATGAGGTGAGGATGATGATGATGATGATGATGATGATTAGGATTCTTGATTATGACATTGATATATATATATATATATATATATATATATATATATATATATATATATATATATATATATATATATATATATATATATATATATATATATATATATATATATATATATATATATATATATATATTTATTTATTTTATTTTTATGGATGTTTTAATTGTTTTACTTATTAATGTTTGTTATATGTAATATAGGAGTATTATGGAGAGGTAGATATGGATGAGATGGAGAGACAAACACAGGAGGGATGATCTCGATCCTCACATGGTGCTCACACAGATACATCAAATCATGTGGATGATCATGATGATGAGGTGAGGATGATGATGATGAGGTGAGGATGATGATGATGATGATGATTAGGATTCTTAATTATGACATTGATATATATATATATATATATATATATATATATATATATATATATATATATATATATATATATATATATATATATATATATATATATATATATAATCTATATATTGTTCATTTCAGTAATGTTTTGAATTGTGTGTATGGTATTAAGTAATGAAAAGTCTTGTTCTATTTATTTTTATTAATTTTTATATTAAGCATGTGCTTTATTACTTTAATTATATAATTCATTCATATTTATGTGTGCTTGTGTGTATATAAAATGTATATATGCACATGTAGGTATATATCTATATGTGTAAGTGTGTCTATATGCATGTATATGTATGTATCTATGTATATGTGTGCATGTATGTATGTGCATATGTATATGTGTATATGCATGTATCTGCATGTGCATGTGTAAGTGTATGTGCATATGTATGTAAATGTGTATGTGCATGTGCATGTGCATGTGTATGTGTGTATATTTATGTATGTATGTATGTGCATGTATATATGTAAGTGTATGTGTATATGTGTGTATGTGCAGGTATATGTGTGTATATGCATGTATGTGCATGTGTATGTGTGTATATGTATGTATGTGCATGTGTATCTGTGTGTATGTGTGTGTAATATGTGTGTGTATATGTATGTATGTACATATGTATATGTGTATATGCATGTATGTGCATGTGCATGTGTAAGTGTATATGCGTATGTATGTGTATGTGCATGCGCATGTGTATGTGTGTGTATATGTATGTATGTGCATGTGCATGTGTAAGTGTATATTTGTATGTGTATGTGCATGTGCATGTGTATGTGTGTGTATATGTATGTGCATGTATATGTGTAAGTGTATGTGCATGTGTGTATGTGCATGTATATGTGTATATGTATGTATGTGCATGTGTGTTATGTGCATGTGTGTGTACGTATGTGCATATATATGTGTATGTGTGTGTATATATACGTATGTGCATATGTATGTGTATGTGTATAAACATACACAAGTGTATGTATATGCATGTGTATATGTATGAAACATGCATGTGCATGTGGATCCATTTCCATTTTCATGTAAGTCT
>CM035436.1:107904827-108052327 GCA_020310875.1 Ceratopteris richardii | reverse complement strand
GACACTGTTAAAAGGGACTTCGGTTCATGTCCACTTTTAATCTCTTTTCGGGTTCTTGGGGATGGTAGGGGTCTGACAATGCAGAGGCCCTTTACTTAATTTTCCCAATTAACCAGTTAACCAAATAGTAATTATATGTCCAGGCATTAACTTTTGTTACACAGTTGCAATTATTTGATTATGGTTATCCTCACACCGTAGGTTATCGCACAAATTATCAACCACACAATCGTTTAAACTTATTGATGTTAAGACAATGTTACTGTGTTAGTAATAAATTACGGCAATTCAATACGAACAAACTTAATAGTATTCCAAATATCTACAAACTCTGCATCACGATGTCTCTAGCGTAGCCACAATCGCCCAGACAGAGAGTTTGGCGATCCCCATCTCCTCTTCCGCCGGAGGACACCGTAATGTCTCTTCATTAATGGGTAAAAAAGGTTACATCGCTTTGCTACGCCCTTTCGGTGCGTGTGGTATATAAAAAATATAAAATTACATTGTGCCAATCCGGCGGCCTAACAACACACACACACACACATACACACATAGACACACACATACACACATAGACACACACATAGACACACACACATACACACACACATACACACACACATACACACATATTTACACACACATGTACACATGCATACACACACATATACACATATTTCTTCCAATACAAGAGCAAGACAAAATCAATTGTGGATTGAGTTTAGTACTCAAAGGAAGCAACCTAAGCAGAATGTCTAAGAGTATGTGACCAAAGTAAAGGATGTGGTTGACCAATGTGCAAACATAGGAGAGGAGATTGAAGAAGAGCAAATAGTGAGACAGATAATCAATGGCATCAAGGTAGATGATAAGTGGGAAGCTTTCACAATGGCTATGGACCTTTACATGGACATGCAAATTCTAGATCTTACCACACTCATTTGTCAACTCTTTACCCATGAAGCCAAGATCAACAAAAATGGAGAACCATCAAGAGGTAACAATTCTTCTGCCCTATATACAGATAAAGGAAAGTCTAAAGATAAAGGAAAGAGCAAGAAAGTTGAAGATGAAGGAACTACTTCTCAAGCTAATTATGCAAGGAGAGGTAGGAATTCAAGAGGAAGGGGCAAAGGAGGTAGGCAAGGTAGGGTGAGACCTTTCAACTCTTGCCCATGCAATATATGTGGACTGTCTAATCACACAATAGATGAGTGCTATAGGAACTTCAAGAACCAGAGAGGAAGAGGATTTCAAACAGGTGGCTACGCACAATCAAGCAGAAGATTCAACCATAATCAAGGCTATAATTATGGCTACAACACGAATTACAACAATAACTATCAAGGAGGGTACAAATCAAGAAAAATCTTCAACAATTATACATAGGATCAAGAGGATTCTCTTCTCATTATGAACATGACTTCAAAACAAGGTATGAATGATGAGTACCTCTTCTATATTGACTCAGGTTGTTCAAACCATGTAGCAGGCAATGTAGCTCTCCTTTTTTATCTTGAAGAGCCCAAGGGAAATCACCAAGTGCAGACATGTGATGACACCAAACATTCAGTGGTCAAGGTAGGAAATGTCAAAACTTTTGATGGGAATAGGAATCTGTTGAACAGAGTTCTTTATGTACATACTATCACAAAGAATCTGATGAGTGTTGGATAGATGGTGGAAAAGGGTTTGCAGGTTAGGTTCAATAAATATGGAGCTTTTGTGGAGGACCCCCAACATGGATTCAAGAGAATTGCCAAGGGAGAGAAAACAGGTAGATTATTTAGATTTGAGCTTGAGGATACTAGAAACATTGCACTTTACAATTATACGGATCAAACTTTGTCAAAATTAGAGATTTGGCACAAAAGATTAGGGCACATTACTGAGAGAACCTTGAAGTAGATATGTAGAGATCAATGTGTGCTTGGGATACCTAATGTATCCAAGCAACATATGATCTATAAATGTGGTGCTTGTCAGTTTGATAAATCACATAGGTTACCCTTTAGAAAGAAAAGCTATATGCATAAGGATTATTTGGAACCTGTCCACATAGATGTGTGGGGACCAAGCAAGGACCCTTCAATTTCAGTCTCAAGGTACTATGTGTCATTCATTAATGATTTCAGTAGGTGGACTATCTTGTATTTCATGAAACATAAAGATGAAGTGTTTAGTTTGTTTCAAGAAGTATCTTGCACTTGTGGAAAATCAAACAGGAAGAAGTCTAAAGAGGATAAGGTCTGATGGAGGAGGTGAGTACTTCTCCAATGAGTTTGATGCATTTTTGCAGGATAGAGGTATCAAAGGGGACATTACTACCAGATATACTCCTAAACAAAATGGAGTAGCAGAGAGGAGGAACAGATTGATTGTGGAAGCAGCTATATTAATGCTTAATGAGAAGAAATTGCCTAATTACTTGTGGGCAGAGAGTGTTTCTACTGCCATTTATCTTACTAATAGGTTACCCTCTAAGTCACTTGATGGGATGACCCCATATGAGTACATGGCATGGTAGGAGACCATTGTTGGGAAAGATGGATGGATGCTCCAAGAGATTGAGTAGGTATTGCTAAACCTGCTTTGTACCAGCCCCCTAATGCTTCAGACTTGATAATTAGACCTCCTTAGCTTTCCAAAGACACCATAAAATGGCCTATGTACTTTGGAAGTGATGTGTGTAATGATTGCGACAAAACAGATAACTTTGAAACTCAAAATCTGAAGAAAACCTTCTATTTATGTCTTGATACCTACTAGATCGTTTACTGAGTATGACCAGCACAGTAGGAATTGGAAAAATTCCTTTTAGGGGTATTTAATTAGCTTATCAAGCTAACTATTCCAAGTGGAATGATGTTAAAAGATAAACTATGCTAAGAGAAATCAATTTAGCAAATGAAGCTATACCCCCGATTTTTTAGGACTGTAGCAAACATTGACCAGTGATCACCTTGACTCGACTTTCTCTGAAATGGCTAAATAGAATCTCCTCAAATTTTGAAAGAATGTAGATAACTTCAAGCTGAATCCAACAAGCTTTAGATCATTGAAGTTGGTGAAAATTTGACTGAGATATGCACTTCACAAGTTGACAGACTTTCAAGGAGTATAACAAAGAACTCAGAAATGAACAATGTGAATGTATGTATTAATGAACAATTGTATACAAACCCATTGGCATGAATGTCATTGCCTAATGGTGTAGATAGGTGTGGGCTAGAGTGTAGACCTCACACACACTCAGAATCAGTAATGAGAAGCTCGGGAGTGATGAGTTCTACACGCGACTTTTCCATGACCATTTTTATAAGGACTGATTAAAAATTTGAATTCAAATTCAAACTTTTGGCTCCCTATGATCAAGCTCCTATATCCTAGGAGATATTCCTTCAATCAAAGAGCTAATGTTTTCCATAAATCCTTTTGGTAGGTGATTACAAAAGATTCCAAGTCAATTTGACTTTTACAAGAAGATAAAATGGTAATTAACCACTAGCAATGGTTCCTATGCTTCTCCATATGTGTATGGACTTCAATGCATCTAACAAACCAAATGTGTAGGCTTGTGATTTACACCAACAGCTCCCCCTCAAGCCAAACATTTTGGTTTGATCTTCATCTTTAGTCTTCATGTATATCCTGCAATCCAATCATTGCTTTGAACCTGCAAAGTTTGGTTCCATCCAAAGCTTTGGTCAACAAATCTGCACATTGCATGTTGGTTCATACATAGGTTAGTTGAATGTCTTTTGTTGGCAGTAGCCTTGGTACACCAGGACTTACAAGACGTGAAAGTCAAAGAAGGGAGTCAGAGCGAAGGGACAGCACAAGCAAACAGGGCAGTCAAAGAAGATCTGGCAAGTAGGCCAATATTTTTTCAAGACATTAATGCAAATCAAAGAGATGGACATGCAGGGAGAAAGAGCAAGTAGGAAGCTCGAAGATATGTATGGCAGATCACTAGAAGAAATTCCTACAACAACAGTGATTTTTATCACTAACAATCAGTGTAAATCTCATTTCACATTTTTGTAGCTCCATTTTGTGCAAGCCAAGGAGTCCTTGAGCTTGAGGAGCCTTAGAAGTAGTTGCGTACCAATTTTCGTAATTTTTAGATCTCGTTTGAGCCCCCAAATAAGCCTTGGAACCTAATTTTTAACTAGGCCGGACACTAGGTCTGGACACGGCCAAAAGCTAGTCAAAAACTATAAAAAGAGCTAGAGAGCTCATTTTTGAGGTTAGATTGTAATTGAAACGAACTTGTAAGAGCATTTTGAAAGTAATCTAAAAGCTCCATTGATTCTCACTCTTTGTCTTGCCGTGTGTGCGCGTGTGTGTGTATGTGTGTGCATGCTAGTGTGCTTCTCACTCACGCACTTGTGCCGTCACTTGCTCGAGGTCTTCATACCATCCTCACGTCTTCCCGGATTGACATTAAAGGAGGTGCTACTCATCATTGAGCTACATCTTTGCTTAACAAATTTTCTCTCACATAATGGTAATGGACCTCTATATGTTTGGTCCTAGCATGATAGATAGGATTGGCTGCAAGGTGAAGTGAACTTGTATTATCTCCAAAGATAATTAGTGACCTAGAATATAAACCCAATTCTGTATACAAAACCTTAATCCAAATTGCCTCTTGTGTGGCATTAGCCAGTCCTCTATACTCTGCCTCTATAGAAGACAAAGCAACAGTAGGTTGCTTCTTTGAAGACCATGAAATTGGTTTGTCACCTACAAAAGAAATGTATCTAGAAGTGCTCCTCCTATCATCCTTGCATCTTGCCCAATCAGCATCTGAATAGATCTTGATATCAATGTCTGAAGTGTAAGGAAAATACAAACCATGACTTTGTGTACTCTTAAGATACTTCATGATTCTCTTGGCAGCCTCTAAGTGAGGTATCCTTGGCTTGTGCATAAACTGACTTAGCACACTAACTCCATATGCAATATCTATCCTTGTTAAGGTAGCAGAGTTCAAGCTACCCACCATACTATGATAACCTGTAATGTCATTTACTTCATCACCTTCATGGGCACTTAATTTTAAGTTTACCTCCATTGGAGTGCTTGCTACTTTGGCATCCTCCAAGTGAAATTTCTTCAACATATCCTGTATATATTTTTTCTGAGTAATGTATATTCGTGAGTTAGTATAGACTAACTCAAGCCCAAGAAAATACTTCAATAGACCAAGATCATTGATCTTGAACTCCTTTATCATCTAGCTCTTGATATATCTGATTCCATTGACATCATTACCTATAATGATGATGTCATCAACATAAACACAAAGGTATATTACCTTCCTAAATTACTTCTCTTGATGAATAGAGAAGTATCTGCCATGCTCATGACAAAACCTTGGTCTTGGAGGTATGTAGTTAACCTGTAATTCCATGCCCTAGGTGCCTGCTTTAATCCATATAAAGCTTTTTTCAATTTGCAAACATATTTTACCTTCTTAGGGTCCTCATAGCCGGGAGGTTGTGACATATATACCTCCTCTGGAATCCATCCATTCAAGAAAGCATTCTTGACATCCAATTGGTACATATTCCAGTTTTTTGATGCAGCCACACTTACCAACACTCTGATGGTTGGCATCTTGGCCACAGGAGAAAATGTCTCTTCATAATCAATGCCTTGGGTTTGTGCAAAACCCTTGGCTACCAATCTAGCTTTGTACCTATTAATTGTGCCATCAGAATTTCTTTTAAGTTTATAGATCCATCTGGATCCTATTACCTTCATGGAGTCCTTCTTTGGTACTAACTCCCATGTATCACTCTCCTTGAGTGCTTCAATCTCCTCATCCATAGCTTCTTTCCATTCTGTCTTGGTTATGGCTTCTTCATATGATCCTGGTTCTTCAATTGACAAATCTTTGGCAAGATAAACTGAGTGTTTAGTAACAAGAGATGTATCATACCCATATCTGATATGTTTTTTGCTTTCTCTCTTTGATCTTCTAATTGGTTGATTTGAAGATTCAGGTATGTCTTCAAGCTTCTTCATCTTCATTTTGCCCTTGGACTTCCATGCCTTGAACTCTTCAAGGTTGATAGTGTCTTCATCATCTGAACTTGAGTCTTCATTCTGAGTAGGTTCCTCCTTTGCAAGACTTGGAAACTCCTCTTCCAAATCATAGGGTAGTTTAACTTTCTTGCATTCATTCTCATACCAAGAATCATTTTCATCAAAGACAACATCTCTACTCACCATGAAGCCCTTATTGGAAGGGTTATAAAACCTGTATCCTTTTTTATTTAAATCATATCCAATAAAGATGCACTTCTCAGCTTTAGGGTCTAGCTTACCTCTTATCTGAGAAGGAATGTGTACATATGCTACACATCCAAATATCCTGCAATGGTCAAGTGAGGGTCTCTTACCATGCCATGCTTCATAGGGTGTCATCCCATCAAGGGATTTAGATGGTAACCTGTTTATGAGATAACTGGCAGTTGAAACACTTTCTCCCCATAGATAATTAGGTAACTTTTTCTCATTCAACATAGACCTAGCTATCTCAACAATCAACCTATTTCTTCTCTCAGCTACCCCATTCTGTTCAGGAGAATACCTTGTGGTGATTTCTCTTTTGATGCCTCTGTCCTGCAAGAAGTTTTCAAACTCATTAGAGAAGTACTCACCTCCTCCATCTACCTTAGCCTCTTCAAACACCTCCCTGTCTGATTTTCAAATAGTGCAAGATATTTTTTAAAGCAATTGAATACCTCATCCTTGTGCTTCATGAAGTACAATACAGTCCACCTGCTATAATCATCAATAAATGATACATAGTACCTTGAACCTGAGACTGAGGGGTCTTTGCTTGGTCCCCATACATCTGTGTGGACAAGCTCTAGGTAGTCTTCATGCATGTAGCCTTTCCTTGAGAAGGGTAACCTGTGAGACTTCCCAAATTGACAATCACCACACTTATAAATCATATGCTGCTTGGATACATTAGGTATTCCAAGCACACATTGATCCCTGCATATTTGCTTCAAGGTTCTTTCTCCTATATGTCCTAATCTTTTGTGCCAAATCTCAAGCTCTGAAAGTGTTTGATCTTTATAACTGTATAGTGCAATATTCTTTGTGTCTTCTAACTCAAAAGTGAAAAGTCTACCTGATTTTTCTCCTTTAGCAATCCTCTTGAACCCATGCCTTGGATCCTCCACAAATGCTCCATATTGGTTGAATCTAACCTGCAAACCTTTCTCCACAATGTGTCCAACACTCATCAGATTTTTGGTAATGGTTGGTACATAAATTACCCTACTCAACAAGTTCTGATTTCCATCAAAAGTCTTAACATTTCCAACCTTAACTACTGAGTGCTTGGTGTCATCACCTGTTTGGACTTGATGCTTACCGTTTGGTTCCTCAAGATCAGAGAGTAGTGCTACATTGCCAGCCACATGATTTGAGCATCCTGAGTCAATGTAGAATAGGTGTTCATCATTTGTACCTGATTTTGAAGTCATGTTCATGATCAAAAGAGAGTCATCCTGCTCCTCTGTGTATTTGTTGTAGTCCTTTTTGGATTTGAATCCTCCTTGGTAACTTCCGTTGTAGTTGTTGTTGTAATTGTTGTTGTAGCCTTGGTGATGGTTGAATCTACCTCTTGACTGTGAGTATCCACCTCTTTGGTATCCTCTTCCTCTCTGATTCTTATAATTCATGAAAAACTCATCTGTAGTATGATTTGATAATCCACAAATGTTGCATGGTGAGGAGTTATAGGATCTCCCCCTACCTTGCTTGCCTCCTCTACCCCTTCCTCTTGATGATCTACCTCTCCCTGCATAGTTGGCTTGGGAGGTAGAGCCTTCATCTTCCACCTTCTTGCTCTTGCTTTTATCTTTAGACTTCTTATCAGTGTATAAGGCAGAAGAGTTGTTACCTTTGGATGTTTCTCCATTCTTGTTGAGCTTTGCTTCATGAGTCAACAATTTTCCCATGAGATTTGTAAGGTCTAGAATTTGCATGTCCATGTAAAGGTCCATGGCAGTGGTGAAGCTTTCCCATTTGTCATCAGCCTTGATCCCATTGATCACTTGTCTTACAATCTGCTCTTCTTCAATCTCTTCTCCTATGCTTGCTAACTGATCTGCTACATCTTTAATCGTGGTCACAAACTCTGAAACAGCTTGCTTAGGTTGCTTCCTTAATGTGGTAAATTCAATCCACAACTGATTTTTTCTAGCCCTTGTGTTGGAAGAAAAATATGATGACAAGGTTTCCCAAGTTTCTTGGGATGTCTTACAATATCTAATATGTGGCAAAAGAAAATCAGAGATGGAGTTGAGTAAATAAGACCTTGGTAATGCATCCTTAGCACACCATGTGTTGAGCTTTTCATGTTCTTCCTTTGTTGGTAATCCTCTTGTTTTGAATGAGGGCAATTCCTCATCTCCTGAGATGTATCCATAGAGACTCCTTCCTTATAAGTAGGTCTTCATCCTCAAAGACCATGCTTGATATTTGTTCCTGTCCAATTTATCAATAAATGAAGGAAAACCATCTCCCATTTTACCTTAGTTTGCTCTGATACCACTGTTGGGAAAGATGGATGGATGCTCCAAGAGATTGAGTAGGTACTGCTAAACCTGCTTTGTACCAGCCCCCTAATGCTTCAGACTTGATAAGTAGACCTCCTTAGATTTCCAAAGACACCATAAAATGGCCTATGTACTTTGGAAGTGATGTGTGTAATGATTGAGACAAAACAGATAACTTTGAAACTCAAAATCTAAAGAAAACCTTCTATTTATGTCTTGACACCTACTGGATCTTTTATTGAGTATGACCAGCACAGTAGGAATTGGAAAACTTCCTTTTAGGGGTATTTAATTAGCTTAGCAAGCTAACTATTCCAAGTGGAATGATGTAAAAAGATAAACTGTGCTAAGAGAAATCAATTTAGCAAATGAAGCTATACCCCCGATTTTTTAGGACTGTAGCAGACATTGACCACTGATCACCTCGACTCGAATTTCTCTAAAACGGTTGAATATAATCTCCTCAAATTTTGAAAGCATGTAGATAGCTTCAAGCTTAATCCAACAAGCTTTAGATCATTGAATTTGGTGAAGATTTGATTAAGATATGCACTTCACAAGTTGACAGACTTTCAAGGAGTATAACAGAGAACTCAGAAATGAACAATGTGCCTCACACACACTCAGAATCAGTAATGAGAAGCTCGGGAGTGATGAGTTCTACACGCGACTTTTCCATGACCATTTTTATAAGGAATGATTAAAAATTTGAATTCAAATTCAAACTTTTGGCTCCCTATGATCAAGCTCCTATATCCTAGGAGATATTCCTTCAATCAAAGAGCTAACTTTTTCCATGAATCCTTTTGGTAGGTGATTACAAAAGTTTCCAAGTCAATTTGACTTTTACAAGAAGATAAAATGGTAACTAACCACTAGCAATGGTTCCTATGCTTCTCCATATGTGTATGGACTTCAATGCATCTAACAAGCCAAATGTGTAGGCTTGTGATTTACACCAACAACCGTCACTTGATCATTGCAAAATATTTGGATGTGTTGCTTATGTGCATGTTCAATCTCAAATCAGAGGTAAGTTAGACCCTAAGGGAGAGAAATGCACCTTCATAGGGTATGATTTAAATAAAAAAGTATACGAGTTTTATAATACTTCCAACAAAGGCTTCATGGTCAGTAGAGATGTTGTGTTTGATGAGAATGATGCTTGGTTTGAAAGTAAATGCAAAAAGGTCAAATTGCCATATGATTTGGAAGAGGAATTTCCAAGTCTCACCAAGGAGGAGCCAAGCATAATTGACGACATCAAATCAGATGATGAGGACGTCATCAACTTGGAAGATTTCCAAGCATGGAAATCAAAAGGAAAGGCCAAGATGAAGAGGTTTGGAGGACATACCTGAATCATCCAACCAAGCATTGAGGAGATCACAAAGAGAGAGTAAGAAGCCAATGAGATATGGTATGATACTTCATTAGTTACTAAGCATTCCATTTATCTTACTAAGGATTCATCACTTGAAGAACCTTCTTCATATGAAGAAGCAAGTACCAAATCAGAATGGAAGGAGGCTATGGATGAAGAAATAGAAGCACTCCAAGAGAATGCGACTTGGGAGCTAGTACCCAAGAAAGCATCAATGAAGGTAATTGGTTCTAGATGGATTTACAAAATAAAGAGGAACTCAGATGGATCCATAAAAAGGTATAAAGCTAGACTTGTGGCTAAGGGTTTTGCACAAACCCAAGGATTAGATTATGATAGATGTTTTCACATGTGGCTAAAATGCCAACCATCAGAGTATTGGTAAGTGTGGCTGCATCTAGAAATATGTATCAATTAGATGTGAAAAATGCTTTTCTCAATGGTTGGATTTTTTTGATACTTACTTTGATGTTTTTTATGAGACAAGAACATGTTTCTTCAAAATTATCTTTGACGATAATGATGGTCGAGATTATTGAGAGTGTTTGAATGATTTTAGAAAATTGTTTGATTGAGGAGTGAGAATTGAGTGCTAAATTTAATGCATTTTTAGTCTTCTTTTCCTAATCTCCATTATTTGTACCATATTGATTCTAGTCTGCACTCAGAGTATGCATAAACCAATGTATATTCACATATGTTTATTTCTTTAGCCTGCACAATCTACTTGCACTTGAAAAAAAACATCCAATTAAAAGATAGACATCAATAATTCTGAAGTACCTCATCATCGACATCCTCTTACCCCTCTTGCACCATGATTTTCTTGAAAAATGCACTTAAAGTATGCATGGTAGGGTCTCATTACATCACCTTGCATTTATGCACGTAGTGAGATTAACCTATGCACAGAGAGTGATTGTAAGGATTGATGTATATGCACATTGATATCATGTATGAAAGTGAGCGCACAAGCTTTATCATCAAATGCCTTTCATCCTAATATTTGCACCATGTTTGTTTACTTATGCACCTAAAGTATGCATGATAGGGTCTCATTACATGAACTTGCATCAAGGCACATTTTCATCTTTACCTATGCACTTTGAGTGATGAAAAGGATTTAATATGTATAAAAACATGAAATGTATGAAAGTGAGCACACATACTTCATCAATGAATGCCAAATACCTTATCTTTTGCACCATATTTTTAATCATGCATTTCCAAAGTATGCAATTAATAGGGCTACATTATATGGCCTTGCATAGACACATTTTTTATCTTCCCATGCACTTGACACATGGTTTCAAGATTCAATGTTCCCATGAAATATAAGTTTATCTTTGAAGCAGAAAGAAGATTTGAGGATTGGCCCATAGAGGGCGACGTGCAGGTTTAGTAGGGGAGAATGTCGTAGAGATTAACATCTCTACATTACTTTGAAGGCAAACCCATTAAAGGGTGCACTCTGGGAAATCATGAGTATGAAAACAATCCGGATCGATCCTTGGTGTTTTTAGCTTTTGAAGCTAGAGGTGACAGAAAATATTATTGAACCCATGTTGTTCCATTATTATATAAACACACATTTTTTACCCATGTATATGTTCATGTGTGTATGCACACTTATGTAAAGTCATATATTTAATTGTTCACACCCATGTGAACCCTATGCTTGGTTGTTCCATGTGAACCATAAACTTTACAGTGTGAAACCATATATTATGAATCAAAAGAGTTAAAACATTAAAAATAAAACAAAAAAATATGAAACAAAACCCATGAAAACATAGATCATAAAACAAGACAAAACGAAAACAAAAGCAATACGTAGCTCAAAAACATGTCCGAAAAGCAAAATACTATCGTCAGCGATCTATGCTTTTTAAGCTTTTTAACAGGACATTGTAAGGTAGCTTATTTCTATATAAAGAAACCCATGATTCATTGTGGGATATCAATTCAAAAGATCATTGAAAAGTTGATCCAAGCTTGAAGAGATATTTTGCGTTTGAGATCTTTGGAGGAGATGGAGTTTTGGAGAAAAGACTTGGAGGACCTTGAAGATGGAGGCTACACACATATATTGAAGGAAAGACATGGAGGTTCAGGTTTATGACAAAGAGGCTCTACACACATGAGGAAGGATTGATGGACATTATGAATCAACATTATGAACCAACTTTATGATTGATGATTAATTTGTAACTTGTATCTTTTTTATTATTTTCATGACAATTGTATGAACTCTCTTTATTATGAATCAAAGTTTTTCTCCTATCATGCATGTGATGATCTCATCAATTATTTGAGTTTTTAATATTCTCTTTGAGTCTCCATTCCACCACCTGAGTTGCTTGAAGCACCCTGTGTGCGCCGTTGGACTTGTTGGTTGAACTGATCCACCAACCATGCGCCATCTTCTCGACAACATGAAGCATGGTTTTCCAAATTATTTTCTAAGAAATTTATACATACACCAGACAAGCTGCCAAGAGGTAGACAAGCAAATAAGGTGGCTTGTGTACATATTTACCATATTTATGAATGCAACCCTGATTGATGCAATTCAAAGAATGGCTTGTTTCTAAACATAGCTTCTTTGGAGAGCATTTATTTGTGAAAATGTATTGGAAAGGAATTTCTTGAATTTACAAGAAATTCAAAAGTGACTTTTGTAAATATAAGTATTTAAATACTTAATAATTATTTTTTGATTTTCTAAGATGGATAAAAGTAAATATATATATATATATATATATATATATATATATATATATATATATATATATATATATATATATATATATATATATATGCATAAATAAATAAAGAAATAAATAAATACTTAAATGAAATAAATAAGTAAATGCAAAGTGATGGTTTCTATAAGCTCTAGGATTGCCCTTTTAAAATCAATCACATACACATTAGAAATAACATGTTGCCTCATGATATTCAGAAATTCATGTAGTTTAAGCAACACCTCCATTCTCTTGTTCTCTATTTCTAGATTTCTTTTTACATTTTTTTTAATGAATTATTTCCAATAATTCCACATTGCATTTACTTGTCTACCATCACCATTGCTAGAAAATCTTCTTGCTTTTGCACCTCGGATTGACACATCTTGTAGTACATCACCTGTGCTTTGAGAAAGCTTTGAATAATTTTCTAAGATGAACATCTCTACCATGAAATCACATTTCTAAAATCAAAGCTTCACATTTTTTTTATGCATTCTTCTCCAAGATCTATAGGCTTGATAGAGTAGAGTGAAACCTTTATTCCCACATAACATTTAGTGATAGGTAGTGTCTCTTGTTATATATTATTGGATAATAAAAAAATATTCGTCCTGATTGATAAAAATATCATCCAATATCTTTATGAAATTTAAGAATCATTAGTCTTAGAATATAAGAAAACTGAGATATCCATGGTGCAAGTGTAAGAAAGACATAATTCCTTGGAAGCATTTATCAAAATTTTATTGGTATTAGTCACAAAAAACTCATTGAGATTCCTAAGTCAATGAAGATATTCATGAGAAAATACAATAATGGGACTTCTGAATCACCATACTTGAAAGAAATGATATGAAGTAGCATAGAATATGTTCCACGAGCTTAGAAGTAAGATGCCAAATGAAGTGTGAAGGAAAGAATTTCGGGAAATTCAAGAGAGAGGATCACTTATAAATCTAGTTATGACTATAAAGATTTTGCTCTTTATGCATGCTAACCATCGCATAAGTACCCTGATTTTTGGTCTTAATGCTTACAAATAGTCTAAAAGAAGGCGTGTAAACTCAATATTATAAACAAAGTAGAACAGAACACGAAACAACCAAGTGGTAGCTTCTTTGTTCTGTAATTTTTATCACAAAATTGTGCACATGGACATGTTGTTAATGATGCTGAAGGTTAATTGGAGCAAATTGGTCATGGTGAAGGTTAATTGGAGCATATTGATCATGATGAAGGTTCTAGAGCAAATATCATATCGTAGTATGGATAATGGTTGCAAGATTTTAGAAGTTCATATGTATATTTTCTTCTATGGAAACCCCATAAATATTAGATTTTATCAAATTTTTAAGGAAGACACTCCATCTAGAAGAAATTTCTAACGCATACCATCTTAAATAGGAATATATTTGAGAATTCGCTTCTAGAAAGCAAAACAAATATTTAATTACAAAACGAGAATTGGATTGTCAGCTACTTATCCCATCGGAGTACCTCTTTTAAGCTTTCAGGTAACCAAAACCAAAAATGAGAAGAAAGCAAAGCTAACATAGTACAAATTCATTGGTTTTCAACTCTGTGGACCTATAGAGATGTATTATTAAGACAAATCGACGACCTTTAATCACAAGATTTCAACTACATCATTGCTCTCTTACATACATGTTTTCTTTTAATACTTTGCATGCAGTTTTCCTCTTATATAATTCCTCGCCAAGAAAGGACTTCATCTCCTGAACTGATAGAGCCGAATAATGTGATTATATAACCACCAGCGCATATGTTATGGACACTCTCTCAGTATGGCGTTCTAGTTTTCCTTTAACTTACCTCAAGTTACTATAAAATCATTTATGGAAGAAATTGAAGCATGCAGTTTTTGTTTCTTATACAATCATTAAAGAAGAAATTCAAGCATGCAGTTTTTGTTTGCCTCCCTCTCTCTCTCTCTCATTTTATATGAACTTTGTTTATTCTGGAATACATGTATATGAACGTTGGCATTTAGGTACATGTTCATATCTCAAAAATTTTAATCGCCAAAGAAATCCAAACAAGCAATAACTTGGGCATATGTACTAGAAATTGGTGTTCAAATCGAGGAGATAGTTACATTCACATTTTCTCTACAGCGCAAAGTTCTAAATATGATTACATATAAACTTCAGCACACAACGTAAAACAATAACTCCTCAGCTCAATAATTCTCCTCCGCATTCAATAATAAAGCGGGACCATCAAGTTCATGATTGATTTCCAAACCATGAACTGTTATTGTATCAATAAAGAGCCTGGAAAACCAAGCATGTACTATTTCTTAAAGAGTGATCTTCAACAGATTCATCTGGATTTATCTTTCCATTTACGCAACAGATCTTATACTTTGCCAATAATAAAGCAACTTCATGTTGTGAATATTCAAGGCTGCATGAGGCAACCTCCTCTCTATTGTGCACTACAACTCTTCAGACAAGTACTGAAGTTATCCAGTACATTTAGTACTCTGTTGCATAAGAGCACATTTTCTAAGTTGTACACAGAATATTTCTTTCACACACTATGCCGATGTTTTCACAACATAGAATACAGAATATGGTATTCATTCACTACAAGGAATATGGGAGCATAGTGATGGTTAATGTGACACATTTTCCTTGCTACATCGTTGTGCATTCATCATACCGAGCATTTAGCACACAATGTCATCTAAACAACGTTAATCCAGAATATGACATTCATTGGAAGTAGTTTAGACAGAGTAAACATAACACAAGAATAATCAAACCCCGAGAATTTATCTACGGTTTCAGAGAGAATATGTGTGCATAATCTTCAAAATAAAGATCAAAGGAAGTATTTTCTTCAATCGGAATATCTTAATTGCTCGTAAAGGAAGGAAATAATCCTTTCAACTGACAGAGGGGAGTACAATCATATAACAACCAGCTCATATGGCATACACATCTCTACTTTCTACTCTTTTGCTTTTACGCCCTTGGGAAGTTGAATTCCTCTTTGTCTCTACACCACGAGTACTACAATCAATCTCTGTTGGTTCGCATTTATGAACGTGAAAGTTTCTCTTGTATCTATTTATATCAGGAATTCAAGGATTCAGTTATAAAGTCGAATGCGCATCAAACGAACTGCAGTTTATACTAAAGATCTTGCCCTTTTCTTCCTAAAGATTCAACTGCTTTGACGTCTCATCTAGTGAAGAATGTGGGTCTGCAACTACGTTTTATGAACAGGCCAATTACGATCTATGAGAAAAACGGTGCAATAATGGACGAATGTCATAAGGCGTAAGCTTATTTACATGTTCAAACATGGAGAGAGCTAGATAATGTGGCCAATGTCAACCTTTAGATTATATGCGCATGTTCTTTTTTCTCGGAAGTAAAGCAAGGATCCAATTACAGAAAGAAAGGGGTGGAATGTGCAGCTAGTTGGAAATCAAGCTCCAAGCTAATCTGTAATCAATGGAAGAAGCAAAATGGAAGTACACTACTTTGAACCACATAAATATTGTTGGAGTCATCCTCACTTAGACATCCACTTAGGTGTCGTTCCTGTCGTATATGAAAAGTGGATCTTCTTTTCCACGTGTATCTTCGCATTGATTCTTCTTCCTTATAATTGTTATTATGCTTCTTAAACCTTGCATTCATTGGAAAAATAAATTACTCCATCAAATGTAAGTTGTAGGGCTCATATTTTGGTTATTCTCTAATTAGTATACAATTAAGTGAAGTGTGGTCACTATGTGACTAGATAATGAAGACAATCAACGACTATATCTTGCATGTATTATCTTTGTATGCATGCGAAACCATTTGTGTGACATCCTATTAAGTATACTAGGAGTTTTCAAAATCTCAATGGCCATCTTTGCGCAATTATTGAGGAAGAGTGAAATTTACATCAAGGGGAAGATTGAAGCCTACTTGTATAGCCAATGTGTACTTTGTTGTTGCATGAGAGTTAAGTTATCTACCCATTGATGGTATTAGAGCAGGATGGCCATCATCAACATTTCAAGGGAAGCCAAAGGATCCTTTGTAAGATATGCTCAATAATCCACCCTCAAGTGACCACAAATAATCCATGATGTTCTAAGTTGTAAGGCCCCCATTATATATATATATATATATATATATATATATATATATATATATATATATATATATATATATATATATATATATATATATATATATATATATATATATATATATATATATACATACACACAATAACATATATGCAAATACATGTATATGCACATCCACATGCATGCACATTCACATGCATGCACATGGATGCAAATGGAAATGCATCCACATACACATGCATGTTTCATACATATACACATGCATATACATACATTATACACATATATACACATATATATGCACATACGTACACACACATATACACATGCACACACACATGCACACACACATGCACATACCTACATATACACATATACATGCACATACACACATATACACATAGAGTTACACATATACATGCACATACATATACACACATATACACATGCACATGCACAAACTCATACACACATATACACTTACACATGCACATGCACATACTCATACAAACATATACACTTACACATGCACATGCACATACTCATACACACATATACACTTACACATGCACATGCACATGCACATACATACATATACACACACATACACATGCACATACATACATATACACACACATACATATACACTTAGGTACACACATATGAATGAATTATATAATTAAAGTATTAAAACACATATACACATGCACACACACATGCACATACCTACATATACACATTTACATGCACATACACACATATACACATAGAGTTATACATATACATGCATATAATTACACACACACTTACACATGCACATGCACATACTCATACACACATATACACTTATACATGCACATGCACATACATACATATACACACACATACACATGCACATACATACATATACACACACATACATATACACTTAGGTACACACATATGAATGAATTATATAATTAAAGTATTAAAACACATATACACATGCACACACACATGCACATACCTACATATACACATATACATGCATATACACACATATACACATAGAGTTATACATATACATATACACACACATACACATGCACATGCACATACTCATACACACATATACACTTATACATGCACATGCACATACATACATATACACACACATACACATGCACATACATACATATACAAACACATACATATACACTTAGGTACACACATATGAATGAATTATATAATTAGAGTATTAAAACACATATACACATGCACACACACATGCACATACCTACATATACACATATACATGCACCTGCACACATATACACATAGAGTTACACATATACATGCACATACATATACACACACATACACATGCACATGCACATACTCATACACACATATACACTTACACATGCACATGCACATACATACATATACACACACATACACATGCACATACATACATATACACTACATACATATACACTTAGGTACACACATATGAATGAATTATATAATTAAAGTATTAAAACACATGCTTAATATAAACAATAATTACAATCAATAGAACAAAACTCTTCATTAATTAATATCATACACATAATTCAAAACATAACTCAAATGAAAAATATATAGATAATATATATATATATATATATATATATATATATATATATATATATATATATATATATATATATATATATATATATATATATATATATATATATATATATATAGATAATATATATATATATATATATATACATATATATATATATATATATATATATATATATATATATATATATATATATATATATATATATATATATAAATATATATATATATATATATATATATATATATATATATATATATATATATATATATATATATATATATATATATATATATATCAATGTAAGTACATATTATCCAATGTCATAATCAACTAAAATCCTAATCATCATCATCATGATCATCATCATCAGCAATATCATGATCATCCTGATCTTCCTCATCCGCATCGTCATGATCACCCTGTGACGATCGAGATCGTCCCTCCTGTGTCTGTCTCTCCATCTCATCCATATGTCTCTCCATAATACTCCTATATTACATATAACAAACATAAATAAATAAAACAATTAAACCATTCATAAAAATAAAATAATTATATAAAATTTAAAACTACTCACAAAGGCATCAGGATGATCTTGCATATACTCGCTCAAATGCCGATATCCAAAATGTGTAGCATACTCGATCTCATCTTTCGTAGGATATCGGCCATAATCCTTCCGCTGCAATGAAACAAATAAAATACATTAGTTACTTGCATTTTAACTAAAATAAAAATTATACTCACAATAACACATATACTTAGAAATGTAGCTACAAAACCATTATGGCTCATTTGGCCTAGGTGTGATGTGTGGCCCGACTCCTCTCTTCTTTGCAACAGCCTGTTTATTCAAGAAAAAAAATACATAAATTAAATGTAAAAAATTACTAAAATATATAAAAATTATAAATATAAACTACTAATTTTTGTACCTTTTGCTGAGGAAATGACTCTTGAAGACGTAGCTGTCTACGAAAAAACTGCCACGACTCAGGTGGTATGTTAGCTCGCCTCTTATTTTTTTTGACCATACAATATCTCCTGCTAATTTAATCTCAAACAAAAAAAAAATCAGAATACATACACATATATACACACACATACACATACACATACCCACATACACATATACATGCAAACATATACGCATACATATATGTATACATATACACATATACATACATATAACATAAACACACATATACATATCCACATATATACGTACACACACATGCATGCATATACACTCATTCATACAAAATACATGCATTTATCCCACAATCATGTGTAGTTGTGTATATGTGAATATATGTGTATGTGTAAATGTGTATATGTGAATATGTGTGTATGTGTAAATATATATATGTGAATTTTTTGTGTATGTAGATAATCAATTTATTAATATCAAATACCATTATTTGTAGATTCTGATCAATCAGATGGAACTCCACCACCATCTCCTCATCGTGCAACGACTTTATACTGTAAGTATATCAAACATTTAATTTTAAATATATTTGATGGATACATAACTTATATTTTTTTTGTTTCTTATTATGTGCAGATTCTGATCAATCAGAGGGTACTCCACCACCTCCTACCCATGCAACAACTTCACATGTGTCCTCCGATAGGAATTATGATGACTTATACTATGAAGATCATATTATATGTTGGTGTAACTCTTGTTATGGCACGTATCGAAGACCACGATTGAAATGTATTGAACATGAGGTAGAGTATGGTACTTTTGAGCGTGCACCATCACCTAGTCAACGTGATAATGCTTGGGTATGTATTTTCTATATATATTAATGTCATTATTTTATTTAAAAACCATATATAAAATCAAATTATTGTTGATATACAAGAATACTTGCTCGATGATGATGATGATGATGATAATTTTTCTCCTAATGTTAATATACCTCGTACACGTCATGGACTTGCTGTTCATCAATTACAAGCAAAGGTTTCTAGAAATCCTCTACCTCCTGGTTTAGAGAATGAAACAGCTGGAGATTATCCATTGCCAGCTCATGATCGTTCTTTAGTACAAACATATGATAGAACAAGATATGGAGGATGGAATAGAGGACCACTTCCTTTACATGGAGAGATTTTCAACTTTTGGGGTAATCGCTATATGATTGCTCCGTCCACTATTACTAATGCTGGTCGTGGTCTCTTTATTGTAGAGGATTTGTATGTGCCTCCGAACTCTGAAGTCACTCTTATGTCATTTTTTGGTCCTATATATGGATGGGGAGATTGACATCCACTTTCACGTTATGTTCAAAGCATGAGTACTTATGGAATATGCTTGAATGCAACATCCCTTACTAGTAGAAGGATTCAATACATGCAAAAAATTAAAGATTATATATTGATGGAAGACCTTACACACATGGAAATATAGTAGGTTTAATACATAGTAGTCGAGGGTTACATAATAGTTTAAGGAATAATTGCACATTTGAGGAGCGTGAAAATAGTTATGAATCACCATACATGAGTAGAGATGTATCAAGATACATAGTTGTCAATGCTATTACTACATTACATGCTGGTGATGAACTATTAGTGAATTATGGATGGCGTAGACCTCCAAGAGCACCTTTTAGCTAGAGAGAATAAAAATTTTCTATCCATATTTAATAATTTATATACTTAATTTTATATTTAAAGTTTACTTTTTATTCATTTATGGAATACTAATGAACTTTATTTATATGTGTAGATTCCAATGTATGATGTTGATGATATTCCTCCACAGCATTCACAATTACCAGTAAGACCTCATTTATCAGAATCTTCCATGAGGAGGCTACGCAAAACTAATCCTGTGCAATATGCAAAGTTGAAAGATCTATATTCAAAAGACGATAAAGTACAAGATTTGGGTGACAATGATGAAGATGGAGGCATGGCAGATTTTATTGAGGATTGGTATCAAAATGACAGTGAGAGCATTGATATTTCTAAAAATGAGAAATGTCTTCGAGAGGAATGTCTAAAGCATGTATATGAAGGAAGTCGTCTGACACAACTAAGTGCGAGCTTACTTATTCTCAACCTTCAAAATCATTTTGGATGGAGTAATGTATCTGTTTCGACACTATTAAGGTATAATTTTCAATTTTCTCTCTCTCTCTCTCTCTCTCTCTCTATATATATATATATATATATATATATATATATATATATATATATATATATATATATATATATATATATATATATATATATATATATATATATATATATACATGTAGGTTTTTATTCTTACTTTAGATAAGGTAAGGACAAGAACTTGAATTGAATGGACACTTTTTGTCCGCGCATATTTTAAAACTGTTATTGCATCTTTCAAAATATTCGCGAAAAATTTGATTGTTTGGATGGTAGGATACGATTGCTTGTTTTGGACGATATGAAGTATGTACCTTCATTGAATGATTTGTCGATTCTATCATATGTTCAGTTTGAAAGTGTGAGAAGTGGATCTATAATTGCTATTCAAAGAATTTGGCACTATTTATAGGCCATACAATGGTGACCTGGATGAATCGCATGCACAGAGGTTACTCAAGATAGAGCAATCTGATTATAATGGACTAGTGCCAGCAGGCTTCCTAGGTATGCAGTAAACCTCTTGCATGTCAATGATGAGCATCTGAACTTTAGGATACAAAGTGGAAATCATGGTGGCTTGAGAGGATCACTTTTATAGAGCTTGTTCAAAAAACTTCAGTGTCATAAACCTGAAGTTCTTTGAACAAGCTGTATAAAAGTGATCCTCTCAAGCCACCATGATTTCCACTTTGTATCCTAAAGTTCAGATGCTCATCATTGACATACAAGAGGTTTACTGCACACCCCAGGAATCCTACTGGTACTAGTCCCTTATAATCAGGTTGCTCTATCTTGAGTAACCTGTGTGCATGTGTTTCATCCAGGTCACCATCATATGGCCTATAAACAATGCCAAATTCTTTGAATAGCAATTATAAACCCACTTCTCACACTTTCAAACTGAACATATGATAGAATCGACAAATCATTCAATGAAGGTACATACTTCATATCCTCCAAAACAAACAATTGTATCCTGCCATCCAAAACAATCAAATTTTGTGTGAATATTTTGAAAGATGCACATAAGCATACACATATATAAAATTATATGCATATATATATATATATATATATATATATATATATATATATATATATATATATATATATATATATATATATATATGTATTTTTATTTATTTACTTTTTTTAATATATCTTTTTTTTATAAACTTACAGGTTATTATCTGACAAGTTTTTACCAAGTCAGAATATTCTTCCTACCTCACATGATGAAATGAAGAAGATAATCAACAATCTTGGTATAGATTATCAATGTATACATGCATGTCCAAACGATTGTATTTTATATAGAGGTGAATATGCAGACTCTTTGACATGTCCCAAATGTCAATCTTCTCGATATAAGGGCGAAGAAGGTAAAATCCCAAAAAAGGTATTGAGACATTTTCCATTGGCTCCATGGATTAGAAATATGTTTCAAAGCCCCAAATTATCAAATCTTTTGACTTGGGGACATGATCACAAAAGTATTGATGGAATAATCAGAAGTCCTCATGATAGTGTTGCTTTTCAGCATATTGATTCTACATGGCCTAAATTTGCACAAAATCCACAGAATCTAAAGTTAGGAGTTGCATTAGATGGGGTTAATCCATTCTCCATGAAATCTAGTAAATGGTCAACATGGCCAGTGGTAGTCATAAACTACAATCTTCCGCCATATCTTAGCATTAAAAAGGAACATTTAATGCTTTCACTTTTAATCCCAGGCAAAAGGCAAGTTAAAGATATGAATATATATCTTGCTCCTCTCATTGACGATCTTCAAGAGTTATGGAGAGGGATTAATGTCATTGATGTATCGAAAAGCATCAATGAAAGACATATTACGATTCGTGGTATTGTGACTTGGACTATTCACGATTTTCCAGGATATGGTGTTTGTTCAGGTATTGATGTAATTTTTTTATTCAATATGCATGTAAATAAATATGATTTAATCTAATTATATTTTTATCATTTTCCATGATGCAAGAATATCTACTAAGGGTTATAAAGCTTATCCATATTGTGGTGATTGGTTGAGATCAATCTATAGTAAGAATCTAAACAAAAATATTTATCTTAGACATCGACGACTCTTGCCTGATGATCATCCATTAAGATCTAAAAGAGAGATACATTTTAATGGAAAGCTTGAAACAGGTCAGTGTCCAAAACCTATGACGCCTATAGATTGGTATAAAAAATGGACAGATGGACCTCTGATAGATCCAGAAGCAGAAATCTTGAGTGATGATTCAGATAATGAGTATGTGAACAGAGGTAAAGGAAAATTGGCACTCGCAGAGAACATATCAATATGGTATTCTTTGGAGTATTGGAAAGAGTTTAAAGTATGTCATCTTCTTGATCCTATGCATATATTCAAAAATATTGGTTATTCACTATGACAGCATCTTCTTGGACTAAAAGATACCACAACATCAAGGAATGATTTGAAAGATCAAAAATCCAAACCAAAGTTATGGCCAGTTTTTGATACACATCGACAAGAAATGACTTATGCACCTGCTCCTTGGGTACTTACAACAAAAGAGATACAGACTATCAACAATAGAATTCAATTGATTAAGACTCCTACAGGATATGGAGCATCTTTTCAAAACATGTTTACTATGGATGATAAGAGCTTATTTGGGTTAAAGACCCATGACTGACATAACTTTTTGAAACATATTTTACCTTTGGTTATCGATGGATGTACAACGAAAGGAGTACAAGATGTGATCTATCGTCTTGGATCACTTATAAGGTAATTATGATACTTTTATATTTAATATGTATGAATATTGGATATCTTTTATTTTTCAATTAACTTCTTTATAATTGTTTTTATGATATTTGTAGGTGGATTACATCCAAAGATATTGACAAAAACTCAATCCAACAAAAAAAACGTGAATGCAAAGAGCTACTATGTTTGATGGAGAAAGAACTTCCTACTTCATTTTTTGATATTCAAGTTCATCTATTAGTCCATCTTGTAGATGAAATAGAGATTGCAAGTGTTGTCAACACTCGATGGATGTTTTGAGTCGAGCGATTTATGGGAGTATTAAAAGGTTATGTGCGACAAAGAGCGAAACCAGAAGGATCCATGGCAAAGGGTTGGATGCTTGAAGAGTGCATGTATTATGTTAGTGAGTACCTTGAAAGAGTTCATGAAGAAGCTCCACATGCATGGATCAACGAGCCTTCTTCAAAAATAACAGATGAGGTATTATCAAGTAAGGGGGTTCCATTCTTATTTACATTTCAAGAAAAAAATGATGTTTCTACTTTTGTAGCATATCATAGTGAATGCATGCAAGCATTCCTTAGCGAGTACGAGGAACTTCAAAATCTCCGAAGGTAAAGGCAAAAAAATAAAAGATTTAGATGTAATCTGGATAATAATGAGATTACAGATATATCTTCTTTCACGGATTGGCTATATAGTCATTTGCAACGCGCCAACGCAAATAATGAAGAAATCTCAGATGAGCAAAGAGAGTTAATGATAGGTTGTGAACGAAAGGTAATTTTATTAAAATAATATTTTATTTTTTTCATATATGTATGTTAGTTTCTATTTACTAATTGAATTTATTTTGCAGGCTCGAATGTTCACTAATATGTGGGCTTTTGGACAACATATTAGAATGAAAGCCATTGATTCTTTACGTAAAATAGAGGATTCTAGTATTGTTGCTTCGTTCAAGCAACTATCACGTGCTAGCTCAAAAGACACAAACCTTATAGATAGCGAACTTGGTTACGTAGGAACTATTGTTGGTATCTACAAAATTTCATTTCGTACATTCAAACAGGTAGAAAAAAGTTTATATTTTGTTATAGAGTTAGTTATTTTTTTAAGCACCTAATAATGGGTTTTTGTTGTTATATATTTTGATAGGTCATTTTGAAGGTTGGCTGGTTTCGAGCAGAGTATAAAGGTAGTAATTCCACATTAAGAAAGGAATTATCTGGGTTTTAGGCAATTGATTCTTCCAAGCTAATGTGATCTACTAAAGAACCATATATTCTTCCTAGGCATATTGAACAAGCATTTTTTTATAAAAACCCAGATGCTCATCCTTGGTGGCAAGTCATTCATGTGCAACCTAGAGGTAAGTCATTGTTTGAACAGTTTATTGTTAGAGAGATCGAAGAAAGTCCTCTTGATGATTCAGCATCCGATACTGATACATCAACATCTGAAATAGAAATTAGAATCATTATACGTGGTAATTATACTAATCTTTTTTGATGAAGAGGATAATTCTCTACATGCTGATTCTACTCATGAGGAAGAGAAATTACCAGAAATAGATATTAATCCATCAATAGATGATGTGTTTCATGAGAACATAGATTTAACAATAGAAGAAATAAATGAAATCAATAAGGATAATGAAGATGAGACTATATTGATGTCTTACCAAAATGATGGCAATAATGAAAACATATGAGCAGATTAGATAGTAAATTCTACTCTAGTTATTGATCAATAACTTGAAGCTTCTGAATGGATATCAGATAATACATTTTTTTATTAACTTGAATAACGATGAATCCTACTAGAGAGATGAAATCATGTTCTTCTAAGTTAGAACATGAAGCTCGGGGGTATGCCTAATTATTTTATATATAGTTTTATCTTCGAAGAGCAAATTTTTATCATGTATGTATGCATATGTGTGTGTATTCATCTGTATTATATGTATACATATGTTAGTATGCATATATATGTATTTCATGTATATGTATGTGTTTGCATGTGTGTGATATATGTATACATGTGTTAAATATGCATATGTGTATATATGCATATGCATTTATGTAAAATATTCATGTATTCATGTAATATATGCAAGTGTTTATAATTGTGTACATGTATATATGTATATGTGTCTATGTGTAAATATGTACATGTAAATATTTATGCATGTATATATATGTTTATGTGTGCATGTAGGCATGTATATGTGATGTGTACATGTATATATGTATATATGTCTATGTGTAAATGTGTACATGTATCTACTCCATTTTATATTTATGTATCTACTCCATTTTATATTTATGTATCCTATCTACATGATGTGTATATATCTACTCCATTTTATATTTATGTATCCTATCTACATGATGTGTATATATCTTTATATATATTATGATCCTCGTTGATTCGAGTAGCTATATATAGAGGCATAAGGTTGGGAGGAGAGACATCTCTCTAGTAGGACGTCGGAGGAATAGATGCATTGTGTACATATACTTTAAACATATGGCTAAAATGTTGAATTAGAGTTTTTAAATTAGGGATTTTAAAACCCTAATATCGAAATTAGTGTTTTCAATTTAGGATTTTTGAAATAGAATTTATTTATTTATTTATTTATACGCATGCATGTGTTGTGTATGTATGTGTATCTATATGTGCATATGCATGTGTTATGTGTGTATATATGCATGTGTATATGTATATATGCATGTAAATATGATTACATGAGTCTATGTGTGTGTGCATATGATTATGCATGTGTATGTGTATGTGAGTCTGTGTACGTGTATGTGAGTATGTGTATGTGTCTATGTGTATTCATTATACGTGTGTAACTGCATGCATGTTTATGTGTGTGTAAAAATGTGCATGTATATGTGTGTATGTATAAATGTGCATGTATATGTATATGTGTGTAAATGTGCATGTATGATGTATATGTGTGTGTATGCGTGTATTTATACCTCTAGTCTCACTCTTTTCTCTCTCTCTCTCTCATATACATACATACATGCATAAACACACATACCCATATCCACATATATATACATAAAAAGCAGTGCATACCGTGCATTATCGCGACGATGAGCCATAAGTGTCCACATCTCTTTTAGACACCACTTAAGCCACCATCCTCTCCCAAACACTGTCTCAAGTGAACTAAGTACGTATTTTTTATCCCTCTCATCATGCTCACTACAAAAAAAAAAACATAATGTAAATAAAACATAAGATATTTATTTCAATTTATATGTAAAATTTTTACTTACTTCCACGATAAGTGGACAAAGCGCAGGTAAGAGTCGCATAGTGTCCGCATCCTTCTCTTGAACTCCAATCCATTCCCTATGTACACAATGTTCCCCTCTGGCTCTATATCACACTCTAGTCCTAAGGTGTCTATGCATATCCTCATAGGCAACTCTGCTCTGCTATCACGTGCTGGAGGTGGTATAGGTGTCCTAAAAATAGATAGAAAAAAATAAATAAAAATATGTGTTATAATATCATTAAAAAAGTTTACGAAAAAAAAACATACCTATGAGCAGATAGCTCTCTTCTTGCATGTGGAGCCGCAGAAGAGCCCTCGTCTGATTGCTGGGTAAGCATCTGGATCGTATAGTCCAGCTCCTCATCAAACATCTCTGAGTAATCACGCATTAGGGCCCCTAGAGTATCAGATGGAACTCTTTCTCTCATAAGACTTTTTATGAGAGTGAGTTTCGCCTTTCTCTCTCTACTAGGATCCATAATACCTAACATATAAAACAAAATGATTAGAAATCAATATATATACGTGTACATATGTATGTGTGTATGCATTCAGTATGTGTATGTATGCATGCGTGTGTATGTATGTGCGTGTATGTGTGTGTATGTGTGTATGTGTGTATGCATGTGTATGTGTGTGTATGCATCATTATGTGTGTATGTGTCTATGTGTGTATGTCTGTGTGTATCTGTGTGTGTGTATATGTGTGTGTGTATGTGTGTGTGTCTATGTGTATGTGTGCGCATCTATGAGTGTGTATGTATTTATGTGTGTGTATGTGTCTATGTGTGTGTATGTGTCTATGTGTGTATGTGTATGCATGTATGTATGCATATGTGTGTATGTGTGTGTATGCATTATGTATGCATATGTGTGTGTATGCATTATGTATGTGTATGTATGCATGTATGTATGTATGTATGTATGCATATGCATATGCATTATGTATGTATATATATGCATGTATGTGTATGTGTGAGTATATCTCTCTATGTGTGTGTATGCATATATGTGTGTGTATGCATATATGTGTGTATGTGTGTATGTGTGTGTGTACATGTGTTTCTATGTGTGTATGCATGTGTATGTGTATGTATGCATCATTATGTGTGTATGTGTCTATGTGTGTTTGTGTGTGTATGTGTGTGTGTGTCTCTATGTGTATGTATGTGTGTTTATGAGTGTATATGTGTTTATGTGTATGTATGTATCTATGTGTGTGTATGTGTCTATGTGGGTATGTGTATGTTGTATATTATTGAACAATGCATTGATAAAGTGTTATATTATTAATGTATTAATATGTTTTTGATATAGCAGCTGAAGGTTCGTGAGGAGCGTGCAAGGCGTGAAAGGGCGGACATCAATAATCCGAATAATTATTATTTAGCTTGTAAATAAACCTGCGTAGAAGGTTCTATTGTTAAAAAAGTAATGGTTAGCATAAGGATCATTGTAGACCGTAGTTTTTGTTATTGAAAGCAATGGCTTTCTGTAAAAGTTATCAACTTTTAGTTTCACGCTTGCTTTTCAAAGCCGCCCTCTTGTAACCACTCTTTTCGACGTAATCAAAATTCCTATAAATACATGCACTCTATGGACTGTCAAAACAGAGTGCATGGGGGGAGATTGCACCCAATCTTGCGTTCGGTCTTGTCTCTTGTTGCCTCTATTTTCTGTGTGTTTTTCTGCGTCTGTAATCTCTATATGCGCGTGAGCAAGATCCTGACAACAGTGGTATCAGAGCTCTGCACGTGTCAATATAGAGGGTTCTGTTCTCTGTTCGCGATTCTGAATTCCGATTCCATCTCCATCTCCATCTCCATCTTCGTCTTCGTCTTCGGTTTTGGTTTCTGTTTCTGAATTCCGATTCCATCTCCATCTCCGTCTTCGTCTTCGATTTCGGTTTCTGTTTCTGTTCCGGTTTCGGTTTTGGTTTCGGTTCCTGTTCCAGAACCAGAACCTACGTTTTCACCTACGAAGAACTTAGGCAATAACTTAGGCAATACATTGGCAACATTGGCACCCAAGGCTCCCTTGGCGACCGTTGGCAGCCGTTGGCTACGTGCGAGGCAATTTTAATTTTTGAGTGGTAATAGAGAGGTTTAGAGTCCCTAAGGTAGGAGGATTTGAACCCACAACCTCCTACTTTCAAGGGAAGTACTTTGACCACTCCACCATCTCTTGGAGTTGTACTCAAGTTCTCTCTCTTTATTACTTGTGGAAGGCGCGCGCGTCGATTTCAAGATTGGACCCAAGAAAGAATCAAGTGTATCTCTCAATCCGTAGGTCGGATTGAGGCGTGTAATATACCGTTGGAAAGTTCTCGGAACGAAATTTCCAATGAGCTAACTTGGAAGTGTGAATTCCTTCAAAATCCTTGGGTGGCACTTGATTGAGTGTTCAAGATACCAAGCAAGGTTGAGAACACGGGATCGAGACACCAAGGTTGCAAACAAGAAGGTTCAATACACCAAAGTTGAGAGCAAGGGTCCAAGAGCACCATGGAGGATTACAGTAATTCACCTCTACCTGCGGCAACACTTGAACAACAACTAGAGCTCTTGCGGCATGAGCTTCAAGGAGCTCAGAATGAGATCCGACAACGTGATGAAATCCTCCAAAAGATGCAAGCTGAGGAAGACAACCTTATGAGAGTAGTAAAAGCTATTGTGTCTGCCCAATCTGATGTTACTCATTCAAAGATTGGTAATAGAAACTACCAGTTTCTACGATTTGATGGCCAAAAGGATGGGCCTTTAGTACTTTCTTGGTTGTCGCAGTTTGATGATTTTTATACCGATGAAATGTATGCTGAAAGTGAAAAAGTTCAATTTGCCACTAACTATTTAGTAGGTAAAGCACAACTCTGGTGGAATGTCCTGCGGCACAGTATGGAGCGTCCAACAACTTGGAAGGCTTTTCAAGAAAACGTGAAGGATTCATTTCTTCCTCCTCAATACCATTTGCATGTTCGACGAGCATGGACGACCCTTACATGGAAGGAGGGTGATACGGTTACTACCTACACAGAGCGGTTCTGGCAAAATTTACTACTTGTACGAATGCTTGAAGATGTATCAGAAGATATCTTGCAGCAGAAATACGAAGATGGTTTGGAGGTGGGAATCCAAGCTAAGCTTCACACCCTACGACCTACAACCCTCAACGAGGCTATATCTTTTGCTTATGATGCAGAAAAAGAATTCCAGTCCATCACCAAGGCACTCCGTCTACAACAACCACGTCCACGACCATTTCCTGTTAAACCTTCATTTCCTATGAAGCGTAATTTTAATACCCCATCTTACCCTAGTTTTCCTCGTCCTCCACAATCCAATTACTCAACTCCACCCGTTGCTTCATCTCTCCAACCAACCAAACCACCTACCCTTCAAACTTCAGCAGTGAATGCCCAACAGAAGCGACCACGAATCACTTGTTGGAATTGTGGTAAACCTGGACATACAAAAATAAGGTGCAGATTGCAACCTCTTCATATGAAACTGGCTACAGCTCGATTGCATAACATGGAGGTCTATAATGAAGAAATTCCTCCTGTTTGGACAGAGGAATCACTAGAGAAGGATTTAAGTACCTTGGGTAACGATGTCTCTCTACACTCTCTTCTTTGCATGCAGGGTACAATAAATAACAAACTAGTTAAAATTCTACATGACAATGGTAGTTCACATGACTTCATTTCACATTTATTAGTACAAGAACTTAAATTACAAACGTTTCCTTCTTTGTATAAAGTGAAAGCTGCATTTCAAGGTAGTCATTATAATGTAACACGAGAAGTGAAAGATGTTACGATTAGCATAGGCCCTTATGTTGATTCACGAACATTTTTAATTGCACCTTTGCAATCTTATGATGTTATACTAGGTATGCCTTTTCGTCACCATTATAACCCACGTATTGACTACCATACTCATACCTTTAAGTTTGCTTTCAAAGGTCAAATCATTACTTTGTCTGCACGGCATGATTTCCAGCCATTTCCATTGATTAGTCACACTCAAGTAAAACGTGCATTTAGGAAAGGATTCAACTCATGCATTGTTTTTGTCAATGTCATCAATGATTATACTCATACACTTCCAGATGCATATAAACCTTTCATGAGTACTTATAAGGATTGTTTTATGTTTGAATATCCCTCTGAACTACCACCAGTTCGAGGATCCTTTGACCATAGTATAGACTTAGTCCCTGGTAGTTCTCCTCCTCATAAAGCACCTTATAGACATGGCCCACTACATCAAAAGGAAATAGAAAATCAAGTAAAAGACCTACTACAAAAAGGACTTATAAGGCCTAGTTCTTCCCCATTTGGAGCACCAGTTCTCTTAGTAGAGAAGAAGAATAAAACTTATCGAATGTGCATTGATTATAGCGCCCTTAACAAGATCACGATCAAGAATTGATACCCTATTCCTCGAATAGATGATCTCTTAGATAAGTTACGAGGAGCTCGTGTCTTTAGTAAAATTGATCTTAAATCGGGTTACCATCAGATTCGTATGACACAAAGTGATATTTTTACAACTGCATTTAGAACTCAAAATGGCCATTATGAATTTATGGTAATGCCCTTTGGACTTACTAATGCCCCTGCTAAATTTGTGCGAATGATGAACAATATTTTTCTTGATTACCAAGCTTTTGTTCTTGTATTATTTGATGACATACTTATTTACAGTAAGAATGATAGTGAACATGAAAAGCATCTTGAAACAGTTTTTCATTTGTTACGAGAGAACACATTTTATGCTAATCCTGAAAAGAGTTATTTCTTTCAGCGTAAGCTAGAATATTTAAGACATATTATTTCAAGTGATGGTGTGCATGTGGATCCGAAAAAGATTAGAGTTATCATAGAATGGCCTACACCACAATCAGTCAATGATGTTCGTTCTTTTCTTGGGTTGGCTAGTTTCTATAGGAAGTTTGTTCGAAATTTTTCTTATTTAGCATTGCCTCTTACCTTGTTGTTGAAAAAGAAAATAAAATTTGCATGGGGAATTACCCAACAACAGTCCTTTGACAAACTTAAACATGCACTTTCACATGCACCTGTTTTACAATTACCTGATTTTTCACAACCCTTTCATGTTGTTACTGATGCTAGTGGTTCAGTAATAGGTGTTGTTCTGATGCAAAATGACCATCCCATTTCATTTGAGAGTAGAAAGATTAAACCCTCATAGCATAATTATAGTACGTATGATAAATAATTGTTAGCAGTTGTGCATGCTTTGCAAATTTGGAAACACTATCTTATGGGCTCTGAGGTCTTAATCAAAACCAATCAACAAGCTATTAAACATTTATTAAATCAGCCCTTAATCTCTGATAGGCATCTTAAAAATTTCCAACCCATGATACAATATCAGCCTGGTAAAGCTAATGTTGTAGCGGATGCTCTTAGCCGTTTTCCTTTGCATTCTGTTGTTTTGAATAATATTTCTGCCATCCAAATTCATTCTTTTCAAGAAATGGTTTCCACTTATGCATCTGATTTGTATTTTTCACGTGCATGGCATGACTTCAACAATGCTGCATCTTTATCTGATGAACATTATACATTTCATAATGGTTTTCTCTCTTTTCAACATAGATTGTGCATAACCCAAGCTTTTAAAGATTTTGTCATTAAAGAAATGCATGAACCATCTTACATGGGTCATAGAGGCATACAAAGCACCATTTCTGCTTGCAAAGATTTCTTCTTTTGGCCACACATGGAAAAAGACATTGCACATTATGTTTCTCAATGCATTGTATGTCAGCGTGTCAAACGTCATCATGGTAAACCATTTGGATTATTAATGCCACTTCCTATTCCAAATGAACCATGGGAACAAATCTCTATGGATTTTATCACAGGTCTTCCTATCACTTCATCACATAATAATATGATTTGGACAATAGTTGATAGGCTAAGTAAATATGCATATTTCATTCCATGTAGAAAAACTTTGACTGCACCTCAAGCTACAAAATTATTCATTAAGTGCATTTTTCCACATCATGGATTTCCTAAAGTAATGTTATCTGATCGTGATGTTAGGTTTTGTAATCATTTTTGGGTTGCCTTATTTCAACATTTTGGTTCTAAAATAGATTTTAGCTCTGCATTTCATCCTGAAAGTAATGGACAGAGTGAGGCTACAAATAGTACTATTCTTGATTTATTGCATTGTTATTCATTAGATAATCCTAATAACTGGGATGAAAAGTTGCCATTGCTTCAATTTGCTTACAATAACACTTCACACACCACTACTGGTCGTGCACCTTTTGAAATAGTTTTTGGTAAAAAGCTTCCCACTCCCATGTCCCTCACCCAAACTGACATTCCGATGGCTGATTCTATTGCTCAAGTTCACGTTTCTATACTTCATGATGTTCACGAGCACATTAGGAAAAGTCAAGAGCGATATACACGTATTATCAATACTAAACGATTAGCCAAAGAATTCAAGGAAAATGATTTTGTATGGTTGCGAATAATTAAAAGACGTCTCAAAAATATTTTGCAGCATCCTAAAATTAAACTTGCACCACGCTATTATGGACCGTTTTGCATTATAGAAAAAATTAATGATAATTCATTTCGATTAGATATTCCATCCCATTGGACCATTCATAATTCTTTTCATATTAGTTTACTTAAACCATTTAAAGGAACTTTACCACTTGCTCCACTTCTTGATGACCCTCCTTTAATTGAAGAACAATCTGAAATCTTAGTTCCTGAGAAAATCATTGATTATGATGTCACTACTACACGCACAGGTACTCAATATCCTCGATATTTGATTAAGTACAAAAATCACTCTATTGAAGAATGTCAATGGATACATAAAACACAATTAACACCTCATTATGACCACTTAATTTCTGCATATCATACATAAACACATTAATGTAGCAGCTCCATGAACATTTCCATGCATGTATTTTTTTTACATGGCACATGCCTATTTTTATTCAGTGATGAAACATGTGACTGGCCATCTATGTTTATTCTTTTATCACCTGAGGTCAGTTGCTTGTTCAACTGCGGGGCATGTTATACCTTATGGAATCTGTTGAACAATGCATTGTTGAATTAAAATATAAAATAGCCAATGCATTGTTGGATTGAAATATAGAATAGCCAATGCATTGTTGGATTGAAATATAAAATAGCCAATGCATTGTTGGATTGTCACATGGAATATGTTGAACACTGCATTATAATTGTTAGAGTGTTGAATTATTTTATCAACTGAGATCAGTTGCTTATCAACTGGGAGGCATGTTGTATATTATTGAACAATGCATTGATAAAGTGTTATATTATTAATGTATTAATATGATTCTGATATAGCAGTTGAAGGTTCGTGAGGAGCGTGCAAGGCGTGAAAGGGCGGACATCAATAATCCGAATAATTATTATTTAGCTTGTAAATAAACCTGCGTAGAAGGTTCTATTGTTAAAAAAGTAATGGTTAGCATAAGGATCATTGTAGACCGTAGTTTCTGTTATTGAAAGCAATGGCTTTCTGTAAAAGTTATCAACTTTTAGTTTCACGCTTGCTTTTCAAAGCCGCCCTCTTGTAACCACTCTTTTCGACGTAATCAAAATTCCTATAAATACATGCACTCTGTGGACTGTCGAAACAGAGTGCATGGGGGGAGATTGCACCCAATCTTGCGTTCGGTCTCGTCTCTTGTTGCCTCTATTTTCTGTGTGTTTTTCTGCGTCTGTAATCTCTGTATGCGCGTGAGCAAGATCTTGACAACAGTGTATGCATGTATGTATGCATATGTGTGTGTATGCATTTGTATGTGTGCATATGCATCATTATGTGTGTATGTGTGTATGTGTCTATGTGTGTATGTGTGTGTGTATATGTGTGTCTGTGTCTATGTGTATGTGTGTGTGTCTATGAGTGTGTATGTGTTTATGTGTATGTATGTATCTATGTGTGTGTATGTGTCTATGTGTGTATGTGTATGCATGTATGTATGCATATGTGTGTATGCATATGTATGTGTGTGTATGCATCATTATGTGTGTATGTGTCTATGTGTGTATGTTTGTGTGTGTGTGTATATGTGTGTGTGTATGTGTATATGTCTATGTGTATGTGTCGCTATGCGTCTATGAGTGTGTATGTGTATGCATGTATGTATGCATATGTGTGATGTGTGTGTATGCATATGTGTGTGTATGCATTATGTATGTGTATGTAAGCATGTGCATTATGTATGCATGTAAGTATGTATGTATGCATATGCATATGCATTATGTATGCATATGCATATGCATTATGTATGCATATGCATATGCATTATGTATTCATATGCATATGCATTATGTATGCATATGCATATGCATTATGTATGCATATGCATATGCATTATGTATGCATATGCATATGCATATGCATTATGTATGCATATGCATATGCATTATGTATGCATATGCATATGCATTATGTATGCATATGTGTGTATGTGTGTGTATGCATTATGTATGCATATGTGTGTGTATGCATTATGTATGTGTATGTAAGCATGTGCATTATGTATGCATGTAAGCATGTATGTATGCATATGCATATCCATTATGTATGCATATGTATGCATGTATGTGTTGTTGGTGTAAATTGCAAGCCTACACATTTGTCTCAAAGGATGCATTAAAGTCTACACATACATGAAGAAGCATAGGAACATATGCTAGTGGTTAATTACCACTTTACCTCATTGTAAAAGTCAAATTGACTTAGAATCTTTTGTAATCACCTACCAAAGTGAGTCGTGGAAAAGTAGTTCATTTGATTGAAGGAATATCTCCAAGCATTTAGGAGCTTGATCATAGGGAGCCAAAATTTGAATTTGAATTCAAATCTTTGCTCATTACATATAAAAGTGAACATGAAAAGTCGCGGGTAAGAGAGATCAATTCCTGAGCCTCATTCTACTGATTTTGAGTGTGTCTGAGGACTATACTATAGCCTACACCTCTCTACACCATTAGGAAATGTTATTCATGCCAATGGGATTGTATACAATTGTTCATTAATAGATACATTTACATCATTCATCTCTGAGTTCTCTGTTAGTCTACTCAAAAGTCTGTCAACTTGTCAAGGGCATATCTCGGTCAATTCTTCACCAAATCAAGTGATTCAAAGCTTGTTGGATTCATCTCAAAGTCATCTACATGCTGTCAAAGTTTGAAGTGATTCTAGTCATCCATTTCAGAGAAATCTGCATCGAGGTGAACTCTGGTCAATTTCTGCTACAGTCCTAAAAAGTCGGGGTATAGCTAAGCTTGCTAAATTGATTTCTCTTAGCATAGTTTATCTTTTTACATCATTCCACTTGCAAATGGTAGCTTAATAAGCTAATTAAATATCCCTAGAAGGAATGTTATCAATTTCTACTGTGCTGGTCACATTGAGTAAAACATCTAGCAGGTGTCAAGACAAAAATAGAAGGTTTTCTTGAGTTTGTGAACTCAAAGTTATCTGTTTTGGTTCAATCATTACACACATCACTTACAAAGTACATAGGCTATTTTTTGGTGTTATTGGAAAGCTAAGAAGGTCTACTTATCAACTCTGAAGCAAAAGAGGGCTGGTACAAAGCAGGTTTAGCAGTACCTACTTTGTCTCTTGGAGCATCCATCCATCTTTCCCAATAGTGGTATCAGAGCAATAGAGGTAAAATGGGAGATGGTTTTCCTTCATTTATTGATAAATTGGACAGGAACAACTATCAAGCTTGGTCTCTAAGGATGAAGACCTACTTACAAGGAATGAGTCTCTATGGATACATCTCAGGAGATGAGGAATTGCCCTCATTCAAATCAAGAGGATTGCCAACCAAGGAAGAACAAGAAAAACTCAACACATGGTGTGTTAAGGATGCATTGGCAAGGTCATATTTACTCAACTCTATCTCTGACTTTCTTTTGCCACATATCAGAAATTGTAAGACATCCCAAGAAACTTGGGAAACCTTGTCATCATACTTTTCCTCCAATACAAGGGCTAGGAAAAATCAGTTGTGGATTGAATTCACAACACTAAGGAAGCAACCTAAGCAAGTTGTTTCAGAATTTGTGACCAAGATCAAAGATGTTGCAGATCAATTAGCAAGCATAGGAGAAGAAATTGAAGAAGAACAAATTGTAAGGCAAGTGATCAATGGAATCAAGGCTGATGACAAATGGGAAAGCTTCACCACTGCAATGGATCTCTACATGGACATGCACACTCCAGATCTTATAACTCTCATGGGACAACTATTTACACATGAAGCAAAGCTCACCAAAAATGGAGATACATCCAAAGGTAATAACTCTTCTGCCCTATACATTGATAAGAAGTCTAAGGATAAAGGCAAGAGCAAAAAAATGGAAGATGAAGGCTCTACCTCCCAAGCCAACTATGCAGGGAGAGGTAGATCTTCAAGAGGAAGGGGCAGAGGAGGTAAGCAAGGTAGGGGGAGACCCTATAACTCATCACCATGCAACATTTGTGGTTTATCAAATCATACTACAGATGAGTGTTTCAGGAATTACAAAAATCAGAGAGGACGAGGCTACCAAAGAGGTGGATACTCACAGTCAAGAGGAAGTTTCAACCATCACCAAGGCCACAACAACAATTACAACAAAAATTACAATGGCAACTACCAAGGAGGATTCAAAAATAGAAAGGACTACAACAACTACACAGAGGAGTAGGATGACTCTCTTTTGATCATGAACATGACTTCAAAGTCAGGTACAAATGATGACCACCTATTCTATATTGACTCAGGGTGCTCAAATCATGTGGCTAGCAATGTGGCACTACTCTCTGATCTTGAGGAACCAAAAGGTAAACATCAAGTCCAAACAGGTGATGATACAAAGCATTCAGTAGTTAAAGTTGAAAATGTTAAGACTTGTGATGGTAATCAGAATTTGTTGAGCAAGGTACTCTATGTACCAACCATTACCAAAAATTTGATGAGTGCTGGTCAGATTGTGGAGAAAGGTTTGCAGGTCAGATTCAATCAATATGGAGCATATGTGGAGGACCCAAGACATGGGTTCAAGAGGATTGCTAAAGGAGAAAAGCCAGGTAGACTTTTCACTTTTTAGTTGGAAGATACAAAGAATATTGCACTATACAGTTATAAAGATCAAACACTTTCAGAGCTTGAGATTTGGCACAAAAGGTTAGGGCACATAGGAGAAAGAACCTTGAAACAAATGTGCAGGGACCAATGTGTGCTTGGGATACCTAATGTATCCAAACAACATATGATTTACAAGTGTGGTGCTTGTCAATTTGGTAAGTCTCACAGGTTACCCTTCTCCAAGAAAGGATATATGCATGAAGACTACCTAGAGCTTGTACACACAGATGTTTGAGGACCTAGCAAAGACCCCTCAGTCTCAGGATCAAGGTACTATGTGTCTTTCATTGATGATTATAGCAGATGGACTGTATTATACTTCATGAAGCACAAGGATGAGGTATTTAATTGTGTTAAGAAATATCTTGCATTAGTTGAAAAGCAGACAGGAAGGAATTTGAAGAGGCTAAGGTCAGATAGAGGAGGTGAGTACTTCTCCAATGAATTTGAAGACTTCTTGCAGGACAGAGGCATCAAAAGAGAGATAACCACAAGGTATTCTCCTGAACGGAATGGGGTAGCTGAAAGAAGAAATAAGTTAATTGTTGAGACAGCTAGGTCTATGCTTAATGAGAAGAAGTTACCTAACTATCTATGGGCAAAGAGTGTTTCTACTGCCACTTACCTCATAAACAGGTTACCATCTAAGTCACTTGATGGTATGACACCCTATGAAGCATGGCATGGTAAGAGACCATCATTAGATCACTGCAAAATATTTGGATGTGTAGCATATGTGCACATTCCTTCTCAGATAAGAGGTAAGCTAGACCCAAAGGCTGAAAAATGCATTTTCATTGGGTATGATTTAAATAAAAAAGGTTACAAGTTTTATAGTCCTACCAATAAGGGGTTTATGGTAAGCAGAGATGTGATCTTTGATGAAAATGATTCTTGGTATGAGAATGAATGCAGGAAGGTTAAACTACCCTATGATTTGGAAGAGGAATTTCCAAAACTTGCAAAGGAGGAACCTACTCAGAATGAAGACTCAAGTTCAGATGATGAAGACACTATCAACCTTGAAGAATTCAAGGCATGGAAGTCCAAGGGCAAAATGAAGATGAAGACCTGAATCTTCAACTCAATCAATCAGAAGATCTCAAAGAGAAAGCAAGAAACCTATCAGATATGGGTATGATACATCTCTTGTTACTAAACATTCAGTTTATCTTGCCAAAGATTTGTCAAATGAAGAACCAGGTTCATATGAAGAAGCAATAACCAAATCAGAATGGAAAGAAGCTATGGATGAGGAGATTGAAGCACTCAAGGAGAGTGACACATGGGAGTTGGTACCCAAGAAGGATTCTATGAAGGTAATAGGATCCAGATGGATCTATAAGTTGAAAAGAAATTCTGATGGAACAATTAACAGGTACAAAGCCAGATTGGTAGCCAAGGGTTTTGCACAAACCCAAGGCATTGACTATGAAGAGACATTTTCTCTTGTGGCCAAGATGCCATCAATCAGAGTGTTGGTAAGTGTGGCTGCCTCAAAGAATTGGAACATGTACCAATTGGATGTCAAGAATGCTTTCTTGAATGGATGGATTTCAGAAGAAGTTTATATGTCACAACCTCCTGGCTATGAGGACCCTAAGAAGGTAACTTATGTTTGCAAATTAAAAAAGGCTTTATATGGATTGAAGCAGGCACCTAGGGCATGGAATTACAGGTTAGCTACATACCTCCAAGACCAAGGTTTTGTCATGAGCAAGGCTGACACTTCTCTGTTCATTAAGAAAAGTAATTTAGAGGTAATATATCTCTGTGTTTATGTTGATGACATCATCATTATAGGTAATGATGTCAATGGAATCAGGTATATCAAAAGCCAGATGATGAAGGAATTCAAGATCAATGATCTTGGTTTATTGAAGTATTTTCTAGGGCTTGAATTAGTTTACACTAATTCAAGGATATACATTACTCAGAAAAAGTATGTACAAGATATGTTGAAGAAGTTTCACTTGCAGAATGCTAAAGTAGCAAGCACTCCAATGGAGGTAAACCTAAAGCTAAGTGCCCATGAAGGTGATGAAGTCAAAGACATTACAGGTTATCAAAGTATGGTGGGTAGCTTGAACTATGCTACTCTTACAAGAATTGATATTGCATATGGAGTAAGTGTGCTAAGTCAATTTATGCACAAGCCAAGGATACCTCACTTAGAGGCTGCCAAGAGAATTTTGAAGTATCTCAAGGGTACACAGAACCATGGTTTGTATTTCCCTTACACTTCAGACATTGATATAAAAATATATTCAGATGCAGATTGGGCAGGATGCAAGGATGATAGTAGCAGCACTTTTGGATATATTTCCTTTACAGGTGACAAACCAATTTCATGGTCTTCAAAGAAGCAACCTACTGTTGCTTTGTCTTCCATAGAGGCAGAGTATAGAGGACTGGCTAATGCCACACAAGAAGCAATTTGGATTAATCTTTCTTATACAGAATTGGGATTGTATACTAGGTCACCAATTATCTTTGGGGATAATACAAGTTCTCTTCACCTTGCAGCTAATCCTATCTATCATGCAAGGACCAAACACATAGAGGTTCATTACCATTATGTGAGAGAGAAATTGATAAGCAAGGACATTCAACTTACCTATGTATCAACCAACATGCAATGTGCAGATTTGTTGACTAAAGCTTTGGATGGAACAAAACTTTGCAGGTTCAAATCCATGATTGGATTGCAGGATATACTTGAAGATTGAAGATGAAGACTTAAGCCAAAATGTTTGGCTTGAGGGGGATCTGTTGGTGTAAATTGCAAGCCTACACATTTGGCTCAAAGGATGCATTAAATTCTACACATACATGAAGAAGCATAGGAACATATGCTAGTGGTTAATTACCACTTTACCTCATTGTAAAAGTCAAATTGAGAATCTTTTGTAATCACCTACCAAAGTGAGTCGTGGAAAAGTAGTTCATTTGATTGAAGGAATATCTCCAAGCATTTAGGAGCTTGATCATAGGGAGCCAAAATTTGAATTTGAATTCAAATCTTTGCTCATTACATATAAAAGTGAACATGAAAAGTCGCGGGTAAGAGAGATCAATTCCTGAGCCTCATTCTACTGATTTTGAGTGTGTGTGAGGACTATACTATAGCCTACACCTCTCTACACCATTAGGCAATGTTATTCATGCCAATGGGATTGTATACAATTGTTCATTAATAGATACATTTACATCATTCATCTTTGAGTTCTCTGTTAGTCTACTCAAAAGTCTGTCAACTTGTCAAGGGCATATCTCGGTCAATTCTTCACCAAATCAAGTGATTCAAAGATTGTTGGATGCAACTCAAAATCATCTACATGTTGCCAAATGTTGTAGTTATTCTATTCAGCCATTTCAGAGAAAACTGCGTCGAGGTGAACTCTGGTCAATTTCTGCTACAGTCCTAAAAAGTCCGGGGTATAGCTAAGCTTGCTAAATTGATTTCTCTTAGCATAGTTTATTTTTTTACATCATTTCACTTGCAAATGGTAGCTTACTAAGCTAATTAAATACCCCTAGAAGGAATTTTATCAATTTCTACTGTGTTGGTCACACTGAGTAAAACATCCAGCAGGTGTCAAGACAAAAATAGAAGGTTTTCTTGAGTTTGTGAACTTCAAAGTTATCTGTTTTGGTTCAATCATTACACACATCACTTCCAAAGTACATAGGCTATTTTTTGGTGTTATTGGAAAGCTAAGAAGGTCTAATTATCAACTCTGAAGCAAAAGAGGTCTGGTACAAAGCAGGTTTAGCAGTACCTACTCAGTCTCTTGGAGCATCCATCCATCTTTCCCAATATGTGTATGTGTGTTTATGTCTCTCTATGTGTGTGTATGCATATATGTGTGTGTATGTGTGTGTATATGTGTCTGTATGTGTGTATGCATGTGTAGTATGAATCATTATGTGTGTATGGGTGTGTATATGTGTGTGTATGTGTGTGTGTGTCTATGTGTATATGTGTGTATCTATGAGTATGTATGTGTTTATGTGTGTGTATGTGTCTATGTGTGTATGTCGATGTGTGTGTATGTATCTATGCATGTGCATTATGTATGCATATGTGTGTATGTGTGTGTATGCATTATGTATGCATATGTGTGTGTATGCATTACATATGTGTATGTTAGCATGTGCATTATGTATGCATGTAAGTATGTATGTATGTATGTATGCATATGCATATGCATTATGTATGCATATGCATATGCATTATGTATGCATATGCATATGCATTATGTATGCATATGCATATGCATATGCATTATGTATGCATATGCATATGCATTATGTATGCATATGTATGCATGTATGTGTATGTGTGTGTATGTCTCTCTATGTGTGTGTATGCATATATGTGTGTGTATGTGTGTGTATATGTGTCTGTATGTGTGTATGCATGTGTAGTATGCATCATTATGTGTGTATGTGTGTGTATATGTGTGTGTATGTGTGTGTGTGTCTATGTGTATATGTGTGTATCTATGAGTATGTATGTGTGTGTATGTGTATATGTGTGTGTATGTATCTATGCATGTGCATTATGTATGCATGTAAGTATGTATGTACATTGTATGCATATGTATGCATGTATGTGTATATGTGTGTATGTCTCTCTATGTGTGAGTGTGTATGCATATATGTGTGTGTATGTATGTATGTGTGTGTATATGTGTCTGTATGTGTGTATGCATGTGTATGTGTGTGTATGCATGTGTATGTGTGTATGTGTCTATGTGTGTGTGTATGTGTGTGTGTATATGTGTGTATGTGTGTGTGTCTATGTGTATGTGTGTGTATCTATGAGTGTGTATGTGTCTATGTGTCTATGTGTGTGTATGTGTCTATGTGTGTATGTGTATGCATGTATGTATGCATATGTATGTGTATGCATGTGTATGTGTGTGTATGCATCATTATGTGTGTATGTGTCTATGTGTGTATGTGTATGTGTTTGTGTATATGTGTGTGTATGTGTGTGTGTCTATGTGTATGTGTCGCTACGTGTCTATGAGTGTGTATGTGTTTATAAGTGTGTATGTGTCTATGTGTGTGTATGTGTCTATGTGTGTATGTGTATGCATGTATGTATGCATAGGTGTGTGTATGTGTGTGTATGCATTATGTATGCATATGTGTGTGTTTGCATTATGTATGTGTATGTATGTATGTATGTATGTATGTAAGTATGTATGTATGCATGTATGTGTATGTGTGTGTATGGCTCTCTATGTGTGTGTGTATGCATATATATGTGTGTATGTGTGTATGTGTGTGTCTATGTGTGTATGCATGTGTAAGTGTGTGAATGCATCATAATGTGTGTATGTGTCTATGTGTGTATGTGTGTGTGTATATGTGTGTGTATGTGTGTGCACGTCTATGTGTATGTGTGTGTGTCTATGAGTGTGTATGTGTTTATGTGTGTGTATGTGTCTATGTGTGTGTATGTGTCTATGTGTGTATGTGTATGCATGTATGTATGCATATGTGTGTGTATGTGTGTGTATGCATTATGTATGCATATGTGTGTGTATGTGTGTGTATGTGTGTGTATGTGTGTGTATGTGTGTGTATGTGTGTGTATGTGTGTGTATGTGTGTGTATGTGTGTGTATGTGTTTATGTGTGTGTATGTGTCTATGTGTGTGTATGTGTATGCATATGTGTGTGTATGTGTATGCATGTATGTATGCATATGTGTGTATATGTGTGTGTATGTGTTTATGTGTGTGTATGTGTCTATGTGTGTGTATGTGTCTATGTGTGCATATGTTTGTGTATGCATGTAAGTATGTATGTATGTACTCATATGCATATGCATTATGTATGCATATGTGTGTGTATGCATGTAAGTATGTATGGATGTACGCATATGCATATGCATTATGTATGCATGTATGTGTATGTGTGTGCATGTCTCTCTATGTGTGTGTGTATGCATATATGTGTGTGTATGTGTGTATGTGTGTGTGTATGTGTGTGTGTATGTGTGTGTATGTGTGTGTATATGTTTGTGTATATGTGTGTGCATGTGTATGCATTATGTGTGCACGTGTGTATGCACCATTATTTGTGTATGGGTGTGTATGTGTGTGTATTTGTATGTATGTGTGTGTGTGTCTATGTGTGTGTGTGTGTGTCTATGTGTGTATATGTGTGTGTATGATATATATATATATATATATATATATATATATATATATATATATATATATATATATATATATATATATATATGCAATAATGCATGCATGTAAGTCTTTGTATGTGGCTGTAGAAATGTTTGTGCATATGCATCTGTATATGTATGTATGTCTAAGTGTATGTGCACATGTATCTGTGTGTATATATGTGTGTGTATGTGCATGTGTATATGTGTATATGTGTGAAAGTGCATCTTCATCATGTATAAGTGTATAAGTGCATATCAATAAGTGTGAGTATGCTATCTAATGAAAATAACACAATTCAAATGATATGCAAAGAATAGAAATTGTACTTACAATAGTTAGCCATACTTTTTGCTTGGTTAGCTTCTTGAATAACCTGCAATAAAGAGAGAGAGAGAGAGAGATAATTCAAAGAGAGAAAGATCTAGAAAGAGAGAAACAAAGACAGAGGGAGACAATAAGAGAGAGTTTAGGCAAAACAACAATTATGCATATACTTGCTTCAGCTCGTAAGCACAGCGCAATTGCGAACGTTGGAGAGCTCTTCAATCGGATGCATGAAAATTCCAATTGAAGAGCCTCCAACATTTTAATTTTTGTCCGTCAACAGACTGTCGTGTAAGCGATGCTACCTGTTGTCGCATAAGCGACATGTTTTTAGCATCCCTTATGCGATGCCAATAATCGTCGCCTATGCGACGTAAAAAAGTGTCGCTTATGCGATGCTATTTCAAGCGTCGTGTTAGCGACGCTCTATGGGAGCGTCGCAGCCTCGTCGCGTCACAAGTCGCAAAAAACGTCGTTCACTTTGTCGTTTAATCGACGGTCCGCGCACGACTCTAATTACGATGCATGTTGCAATTTTATAGCGACAAAATTCTGTCGCCTTAACCGTCGCTATACGCCCGTATTCCTTGTAGTGTAGATTGCCATCTAAGCTCCACATTGGGAGTGCACAGGTGGATGCCACCATCGTTGTAACTAGATTACGCTTGGAAATATTACAAATTTGAGTTCTCTATCTCTTAGTCTTTGTCTATCATTCTCTTCATTTTTCTCTCAACTCTATCTACTAGTCTATTATGCTATGTTATTATTTTCTTACATGATATTAAAGCTCAAGAGGCTCTGAGTGGTGCAAAAGCAAAAATGCAGAGATTGCAAAGGTTTTAATGACAAAAGAGAGAAGATGTCAAGTGGTACACCATCATCTACAAGTGGGAGTGAAGATGGTTCATCAACAAGAGTAGGTGGAGCATAGATACAAGCAAACATTATGGATATGACAACCAGCCTTCATGGAAGGTAAACTTGATGGTACAAACTACATCTTGTGGAAGTTTAAAATCACTTCTATCCTTGATTCATATGAGCTTCTAGAGATTGTTCTTGGGACTGATCATGAGCCCCGAGAAACACCTAATCCAAATCATCCAGGTCAAATGATTCCTTCTGATGTTGATCTTCTATGTGCTTGGAAACATAGAAATGGAGATGGACTCTATGCTCTAGTTACAAGTACTATTGATAGTGTTTTGATTCTCATTCAGCATACTACCAAGGTGTGTGAAGCATGGGACATATTGAGAAATAAATATGAAACCCATAATCATAGATGGATTGAGAACTTGGAGAATCAGCTAGTAGTAGAAAGTTTTGCTGATGGGAAGACTCTAGTGGTGTTTATGACTCACATAAAGAATCCACAAGATCAAATGGTGGGAGCAGGTGTACAAAAGTAAAGTGAGGAGCTAGCTTGACATTGTCTTCCAATCTGCCCATTAAAGTTTGATGGTTTGGAAACTGGTCTTCATACTCAAATCAAACCTCAACCACTAAGGTTTGAAGAATTGAATGCCTTACTAATGGAGGAGGAGCTGCGACTCAAGGCAAGGAGTGGTGGCAACAAAGGAGATGCTCCATTGACAAAAAATGCCAAAGGAGGCAAAGCAAGCTCTTCAAAAGATAGAGACAAAATTAAAAATGACAAAAAGAAGTTCAAGGGAGAGTGTTTCCATTGCAAGAACAAAGGCCATAGAATCCAAGACTATTGCATCAAGAAGACAAAAGAGAAGAATGACTTTTCAAAAGGTGGCAAGGGCAATGAGACTGCCAACATAGTAGAAATATAGCTTGAATTATTTGTTATGATAGAGGAGGTATGCTCCTCGACTAAAAATTCAAGACCGGATGACTCATGGGTGTTGAAACTAGTGCATCTTGTCACATGAGGAGCCGAAAAGACCTTTACAATTCCTTACAGCCTCTAAAGGAACCCATGATAGTAAAGCTAGTGTTACTTCCACACATAAGGAATTGCAAGACATCACAAGAGACTTGGAATGCTTTTGAAGCATTCTTCTCATCAAGTACCAATGCAAGGAAGAATCAACTATGGATGGAGTTCACCACACTCAAGAAGATGCCCAAGCGAAGTGTGACTCATTTTGTCACCAAAATGAAGGACTATAAGATCAACTGGGAAGCATTGGAAAAATCATTGATGAAGGGCAGATAGTAAGGCAGGTGATCAATGGAATAAAGGAAGATGACAAATGGGAAGCTTTCACCACAGCCATGGACCTCTACATGGACATGTAAGTTCCTAACTTCAACACTCTTATGCGACAATTGTTCACACATTAGGCAAAGCTTATGAAGAGTGGAGATAATTCGAAAGGTAATCAATCCTCTCACCTATATACAGATAAGAACAAGAATGAATATAGCAAATGAAAAGGTAAAAAGTTTGATGATGAAGGTAGTACCTCTCAAGAAAACTTTGCAGGAAGAGGTAGAGGCTCAAGAGAAGAGGCGGAGGAGGAAGACAAGGCAAGGGTAGAACTGAAAGCTCCTCTCTATGTGCCATATGTTGCTTAACTAATCAAATTACTGAGAATCATTTCAAGAGTACTAGAAACCAAAGAGGAAGAGGTTACAATAGAGGAGGCTATGGAAGCTCAAGAGGTAGATTCAACAAAACAATGACTATAACAAAAACTCATACAACAAAAATAATTATCAAGAAGATTCATTACTTCTAATGAACATGATCATGAAGCAAGGTAAAGCAGATGAACATGTATTCTATATAGAATCATGTTGCTCTACTCATGTAGTATGGAATGTAGCTTTACTCTCAAACTTGGAGGATCCAAGGAATAGACATGAAGTCTAAATAGGAGATGACACAAGGCATCTTGTAGAGATGATAGGCAGTGTAAAGGCTTCAGATTGTAATATGAACCTATTGAGCAAAGTATTGTATATGCCAACTATCACCAAAAATCTTTTATGTGTAGGTTAGATTGTTGAGAAAGGATTATAGGTCAGATTCACAAAGAATGGCACATTTGTTGAGGATCCACATCAAGGATTCAAGACGATAACAAGAGGAGAAAAGTTAGGTATAGTATTTACATTTGAGCTCCAAGATACTAGGAACATTTCATTGTTCAATTATGGTAGTCAAACCCTATCGGACTCAGAAATTTGGCACAAGAGGTTAGCTCATATAGGTGAAAGGTCCCTAAAGCAAATCATTAGGGATCATAGTGTGCTTGGTCCACCAAATATCTCCAAACATTACATTATTTACAAATGTAGTGCTTGTGAATTGGCAAGTTTCACAGACAACCATTCACAAAGAAGGGATACATTCATGGAGACTTATTGGAGCTAGTCCATACAAATTTATGGGGACCAAGCAAGGAGCCTTCAATCTTTGGATAAAAAATTATGTGTTATTCATTGATGATTGTAGCAGATGGACAATACTATATTTTATGAAGCATAAAGATGAAGTGTTCTCTTCTTTCAAGAAATACCTAGCACTTGTAGAAAGCCAACCACTTAAGACTTTGAAGCGGCTAAGGTTAGATGGAGGGGGAGAATATTTCTCCCATGTCTAATTCTTATCTCTAAGAGAGAGGAATCAAAAGAGAGATTAAAACCAGGTATACTTGAGAGAAAAATGAACTGGAAGAGAGAAGAAATTGAACCAAAGTGGAGGCTGCAAAATCAATGCAAAATGAGAAGATGTTGCCCAATTATCTATGGGTAGAGGCTGTATCCACAACCACCTATCTGATCAATAGACTCCCATCAAGAGAATTGGATGGGATGAAAACTTATGAAGCATGGAATGGAAGAATACCTAGCCTTGATCATTGCAAGATCTTTGGGTGCATAGCATATTCACACATACCTTCACAAATCAGAGGAAAATTAGATCGAATGGTAGGTAAATGCATATTCATTTGCTATGAATTAATCAAAAAGTTCATAAGTTATATAATCCAAGCAATAAAGGTTTCATTGTAAGTAGAGATGTTGTTTTTTATGAAAAAAATCTTGGTTTGAGGATGATTGCAGGATCGTCAAACTTCCTTATGACCTAGAGGAAGACTTTCCAACATTTTCAAAGAGAAATGAACATACACATGAAGAATAAAGTGAATCTGAAGAAAACCAGAAGACTCCAAGAAGGGAAGTCAACTCTTGGAACTCCAAAGGCAAATACAAAGTGAAGGAGATGCGATATGTGGCAGAATAATCTTAGTAAACTATAAGGAGGTCTACTAGAGAGAAAAGGAAGCCAAAAACTTATGGTTATGATACTTATTTAGTCACTAAGCATTCAATATACATAGCACAAGACTCAAACTCTTAAGAACCATCAACATGTGAAGAGGCCAAGAAGAAACTAGAATGGAGAGATGCGATGGAAGAAGAGATAGAAGCTCTAGAAGAAAATGAGACTTGGGAATTGGTTCCCGAGAAACCATCTATGAAGGTCATTGGTTCAAGGTGGATCTACAAGGTAAAGAAGAATTTTGATGGCTCAATTAATAGGTACAAAGTAAGGCTTGTAGGCAAGGGGTTTGCACAAACCCAGGGTATTGACTATGAAGAGACATTCTCACTTATGCAAAAATGCCCACAATTAGAGTACTCATAAGTATCAAGTGGATGTTAAAAATGCTTTTCTAAATGGTTCGATTTCAGAGGAGGTACACATGGCTCAATATCCTATTTTTGAAGACCAATCATATCCATAATATGTATGCAACTTGAGGAAAGCGTTGTATGGCTTGAAACAAGCTCCGAGAGCTTGGAATCATAGACATGTCACTTACTTGCAAGATAAAGGCTTAATGGTAAGCAAGGTAGATCCTTCCCTCTTCATCAAGAGGAACCACTTAGAGGTCATATACCTCTTTGTATATGTGGATGACATAATTGTTTCAGGTAATGATGTAGATGGAATCAAGAGGATCAAAGCTCAGACAAAAGAAGAGTTCAAGATGAGTGATCTTGGCCTACTCACATACTTCCTAGGCTTGGAAGTGGTATGTACAGAGAAAGGCATGTTCCTACTCAGAGAAAGTACATTGGAGATATGCTTACCAGATTCAAGATGGAAAATACAAAGGTTGCTGGTACTCCCATGGAGGTAAATCTAAAGCTCACTATTCATGAAGGTGAGTTAGTTGGAAGCTTGAATTATGCTGCTCTAACAAGAGTAGATATCTGTTATGGATTTGGTGTGCTAAGTAAATTCATGCACACACCAAGGAAGCCTCATATGGAAGTAGCCAAGAGCATTTTGAAATATTTGAAGGGTACAATCAATGATGGATTATACTATCCATATACATCTCATATAGATGTAAAGCTCTTCTCTAATGCAGATTGTGCAGGTCCAAAAGATGATAGAAGAAGCACCTCAGGCTATCTTACTTTTGCAAGTACCTTATTGATCTCATGGTCTTCCAAGAAGCAACCTATAGTTGCTCTTTCATCATTAGAAGCTAAATACATACGACTTGCAAATGCTACACAAGAAGCTATGTGGATTAGGACCCTATATTCAGATTTAAGGTTGAATACTTCTACTCCAAACATATTTAGGGACAACATTAGTTCATTAAATCTTGCTGCTAACCCTATCTATCATGCCAAAACCAGACATGTAGAAGTTCACTATCATTGTGTAAGGAAAAAGATCATAAGTAAGGAGATACAACTCTCATATGTATCCACACATCCACAATGTGCATATATGATGACAGAAGCATTGGATGGAAGCAAATTGAATAGGTTCAAATCCATGATTCAACTATAGGAAATCATGAAAGATTGAAGGCTCAAGCATCTGAGGCTTGAGGGGGAGCTGTTGGTGCAATTAGGAAGCCTAAACGGTTGGTTAATCATTTAGGAATACACATCATTTTATCTCTTCACAAGATGGAACTTGATGTGAACCTATGATATTCATTTTGGGCATAGTTACTTTGGATAAATGTAAAATCAAGGAGAATAAGGAATATTGTGAAGTTAGAGAGCTGAACCCACAACTCATATGGTAGGAAAAATCAATTCAAATCATCCATAAAGTTTAGGATCACTTTTAGGTGAAGGAAAAATTCAAATTCAAACTCAAATATGAGTATAAATAGACACGCTTTCTGTCATGGGCTAGAGAGCCATTCTGAGAGGCATTGAGCTAGTGTAGTGAGCATAAATTGAGCGCATCTCATGTATGAGTAGTCTAGTACACTTACCTTGTATCATATGCTCATTAGCATATACATTTTGATACTGTTCTTCAAGTACATCTCTGTATTGTTATTTGCAGCATTTTCATCATTACAATGATTTTTGGGCATCGATTTCTTTGTGTGTACCCTATCATTTGATGTAATTTAACTTGGATTAGTTAGACTAAAGTTTCTACTACTTGCATATCCATTACTTTTTTCATCACATTGGTTCAGAGGATCTTGAGATATGAATCATAGAAGGTGATTTGTGTTTGTAGACCTCTAGATCCTGAAACGTCAGGATGACCCCTTTGACTTGCTAGAATCATTTCTCAGTGTATGGTGTGGCTAAATTGATGAAATAAATTTCTTTAATTAGTTGCATACAAGATGTGAGCAAAAGCTCACTGGTCAACTCATACCAAGTTGTGATCTCTCAACAATTTACTGAGCACTTCTATTCCCAAAATAGAAGGTATTTTTACATTTCTAGTACATGCAAGTTGTCTATTTTTATGAAACATTTTGGGAATTATGCTCCAAAGCACTTAGTGGTTCCAAATACATTTGTGTTAAGGTAAAGGAGTCTATTAAGCATCCCTAGAGTTTTCTTGGTAGGTATAGAGCAGGTTTTGTGCAACACCAGCTCATCTTTGGAACATGTCCATCCATCTCCTCACAACACATGTGTACACAAACATACATACACATATGTATACACATACATTCTCACATGCATACACACATAAGAGAGACACATATACATATACACATACACACATATTCATACACACTTTTTCACAGATATGCACATATATACATATACACATAGGCACACACATATACACACACACTCACATACCTATTACATACACACATGCATATTAATGCATATGCATGCATGCATACACACATATACATACACACATGTACACAGACACTCACATATACATACACACATGCATACGCATACATACATACACACATATGCACACATATACATGTTTTAGGTCTAGATCTTTAGGATTAGGGTTTTGGAGTTTTTACACATGCATACACATATACACACATAATACATATACACATACACATATATATACACATGCATACACATGTATGCATATTTTACGTCTACATCTTTAGGATTATGGATTTAGGGTTTTTACACATATATACACATATACATACACATACACACATAATACATATACACATACACATAAATACACACATGCATATACACATATACATGTTTTAGATCTAGGTACTTAGGATTAGGGTTTAAGGATTTTTACACATGCATACACTTATATACACATATACACACATAATACATATACACATACACATCCCTTGTAATTAATATGGTTGTAATATCATTGTAATTGTTTATCCCTTGCAAGCTTCTAAAAGATCAGTTTCTTCTAGATGGCAGTGACATGCCTTCAACACATGGAGATGCATAAAAACTTTTACACTCCATTGGGATGGACTATACCAAGATTCATGCTTGTCCGAATGATTGCATTCTCTTTCGAAACGAGTATGAGCATATCCACATATGTCCAAAGTGTGGAACGAAAAATGTTTAGAGAAGACCTTATGGGAAAAGCGACCCCTGAAAAGGTTCTTTGCAAGTGTCCTATCATTCCAGAATAAAGAGCATGTTCAGATGTAAACCCATAGCTTAGTTAATGTCATGGCATGTAAAGAGCAGTTCTACAAATAGTGTAATGCATGCGAGTGCGTGCTGATTCTAATGCTTGGAAACACATAGATAGTAAGTGGCGAGAGTTTGCTAGAGTGCCTTGAAATATATGTCTAGGCATAGCTATGGATGGAGTAGATCCACTTGGTTTACATAGCTCCTCATGGAGCACATGGCATGTATGTTTGGTCAACTAGAACATTCCACCATGGCTGGCCACAAAAAAGGGCCATTTATTATTAGCTCTCATTGTTCCAAGTAAGCATAAGGTTAAAAAATGGATGTATACCTTGCAGCACTTGTGGAAGAGCTATGCACTTTATGGGATGGGATTATTGTGCACGACATGTCTCAACCTATAAGAAGACGGGGCGTGTGAGTTTAGGGCATACTTATGTGGATGATGCATGACTGGCCCAGTTATGGTGAATGTAGAAGGGGCAGGCATACCAAGAGATCTAGAAGTCACCAATGTAGAGATAGATATCCTCTATGTGTCAGATCTCCAAGAGGATGCTAGAATAGAGGATTTATGTCACATGGAGTATCCTATATGAATAGTATTTAGAGGTATGACCCTCCTCTTATTCATATAGAGTATGATGCTCACATGAGTGCCAAGTGGCACTCATGAGAGGAACCTTGACCATGACCCATTTTGGGTGTAGAGAGAGAGAAAGTAGTCATTAGAAACACCACGCGGTTGGGCGGTAAGAATACATCGAACTCCGTGCGCGTGTCTCTGTCAAGAGTCATCGAAAGTCGTGTAGAACGAATCCCAAAACTGGGGAGTTCATCGGAGCAGGACTTCTGACATTAATAATTAAAGTAAAGTCATCTTACCGCCCAGCCGCGTGGTGTTTCTAATGACTACTTTCTCTCTCTCTACACCCAAAATGGGTCATGGTCAAGGTTCCTCTCATGAGTGCCACTTGGCACTCATGTGAGCATCATACTCTATATGAATAAGAGGAGGGCCACATCCACGGAATCTGGAGGAACTGCAGATCTTCCTAGGTTTATCAGGTTTCTATCGAAGATTCATTAAGAACTATGCCAAAATTGCTGTACCGATGACGGAACAGCTTAAAGGGAAAGGGAAAGCCTTTCACTGGGGAGACGAACAGAAGCAAAGTATGGAAAAGTTGAAGGTAGCAATTGCTACAGCTCCACTTTTACATATAGCAGATCCCAATAAACCATTTGTGGTTGAAACTGACGCGAGTGATTTTGCTATAGGAGCGGTTTTAGTGCAGGATGGTCGACCATTAGCTTTTGAGAGCAAGAAACTAGAACCGGCTCAAAAGAATTACTCCGTCTATGAGAAGGAGTTGTATGCAATAGTCCATGCTTTGAAGAAGTGGCGTCATTATTTATATGGTGCCAAAGTTACGATAGTGTTTGATCAAGAGAGCATTAAGTGGCTCTCTAATCAAACAGACCTTAAAGGTCGTAAGGCCCGATGGGCAGAGACCCTTCAAGAGTTTGATTATGAGCTTAGGTATAGGAAGGGAAAGTTTAATGTAGTGGCTGATTCACTTAGCCGCATGCCTATGCTCAATGGACTGAGTTTTACTCAGATCACTAGTGAGCTACTTGAGTCTATTAGAGGGAAATGTAGGCTTGATCCTGCATATTCCGAGATTTGGGAAGCCATAGAGAATGGGGATCGTGATATACGGGTTTCCAATGAGGATGGAGTATCGACGGGTACTCAAGAAGGATTCAAGTGGAAGAATTACAGTGTCCATGATGGATATCTGTTATATAAAGGTAAGGTGTGTGTCCCTAGAGATACTGAGATGAGACGGCATATTTTATATGAGTTTCATGACACACCTAGCGCGGAACACCCAGGAGTTAACAAGACTTATGATCTTGTTAAGAGGCAGTTTTATTGGCCTGGACTCCATAAGGACGTCCTAGAGTATGTGCTTAAGTGCAATAAATGCCAGGTCAACAAAGCTGAGAGGTTGAGGATTGGAGGACTACTCCACCCATTGGATATTCCTAATGGGAAGTGGGAGAGTATCTCCATGGACTTTATAGTCGGATTACCTAAGACACAGAGAGGGCACGACTCGGTCTGGGTAATTGTGGATAGGTTAACCAAAATGGCTAGGTTTATTCCAACACATACTACAGTGAAGACACCTGAGTTGGCTAGACTCTTTGTAGAGAACCTATACCGGTTATATGGTCTTCCTTTAGACATAGTTTCTGATCGGGATAGGAAATTCACTAGCCACTTTTGGAGAGCGGTCTTCAAAAGGTTGGATACAAAGCTTAGCATGAGTACGGCCGAGCATCCACAGTCGGATGGGCAAACAGAAAGGGTTAACCAAATCCTAGAGGATATGCTTCGAGCATATGTGAATGAAAGGCAAACTAATTGGGAGGAGTACTTACCTATAGTAGAGTTTGCATATAATAGTGCCAAGCACTCTTCCACTGGGCATAGTCCATTTATGTTTATGTATGGGTTTCAGCCAAGGGCTCCTTATGCAGTAGGCTTGCAGAATGAAAAAGTTCAAGCTGCAAAGGACTTCTTGGAAGAAATGAATGATATGCTTAGACTTGCTAAGGACAGCATTAGGAAAGCTCAGGATAGGGCTAGAGCCTATGCTGACCCTCAAAGAAGAGATATCAACTTTGAGGTTGGAGAGCAAGTCTATCTTAGAGTTCCATCTAGGTCTGAAACCATGAAGACGGGACCTTGTCCAAAATTATCTCCTAGGTATTGTGGACCTTTCCAAATACTTAAGAGAATAGGAAAGATGGCTTACCAGCTCCAACTTCCAGAGAATAGTCAAATCCATCCAGTATTTCATGTTAGCCGGCTTAAGAAAAGGCTGGGTGAATCTGACAACCTCATTCCAGATAGTGAGGTAGTAGAGCCTATTTCTATTCAATCTATTCCACATGAGCCAGAGAGCACACTACGCACTCGAGAGAAACGGACGAGGAGTCACTTGTATAAAGAGTGTCTAGTAAAGTGGAAAGATAGTTCAGAAGATAGTGCCACATGGGAGCGGGTTAGCACCCTACAGAGACGGTTTCCCAGTTTTAGTTTACCTTCCTAAGAGTTTTCTTAAGGGGAAGGATATGGGGAAACAACACGGAGACAGGACCATGTATTTCTATACATGGGGTTATAGTGGGAGTGGTGGTTCTATTATTTCTCTCTTTCTTTTAGACCTTCCAATACCATTTTGAGGACAAAATGGAACTAAGGGGAAGGAAATGTCACATGGAGTATCCTATATGAATAGTATTTAGAGGTATGACCCTCCTCTTATTCATATAGAGTATGATGCTCACATGAGTGCCAAGTGGCACTCATGAGAGGAACCTTGACCATGACCCATTTTGGGTGTAGAGAGAGAGAAAGTAGTCATTAGAAACACCACGCGGCTGGGCGGTAAGAATACATCGAACTCCGTGCGCGTGTCTCTGTCAAGAGTCATCGAAAGTCGTGTAGAACGAATCCCAAAACTGGGGAGTTCATCGGAGCAGGACTTCTGACAATTTATGAAGCAAACACTTGTACGTACCAATTTGTGTTTATTTATTTTTCTATGTTTTTTTGTAAATTACTATTTTTCTATATTAGCACTATTATTGTATGCTAATTATTTGAGTTTCTTGTTGTAGAGCACAATGGGAGATAGTCCACTAGTCACTTCGCATTCCATGACAAAGGAGGAGTTTATGGAGTTTATATCATAGGCACCTCCTACTTATATGGCTAGAGTGTCATAGTAATGGATCGCTCAGTGTAGCACTCCCCCCAGCCTCACTCCCACTAATGGAACTCCCACTCGCACCACTCCCATTGGCGGGACTACTACCATCAGAGGTACTCCCTTTGGTGGGACTACTCCTGCCAGAGGTACCCATGGTTTTATGAATCCACCATGATCGCCTTCTCAGCCATCCACTAGTGGCTTGAGTAGTCCACATATGTGTTCGACACCACAACATGATACAAGTTCTGGCCCATGTCATCCATCCCATTGGTGGAGGTCACGCTCGAGAGGAGCAGGTTCTAGAGGTGAATCTATACGTGGCTCTAGAGGAGGTGGATGTTGTGGAGGTAGTGCGACAGATGTTGTATCCCCCACTTCTACTCCTAGAGCGAGTACCTCAGATACAGGTACGCCACATACACCTTGGGGTGCTCATGACCATGAGAACTCCAAGGTGTATCGTATACGTGATGGAGCTCCAATGATGGATGCGATCGAAAAGGCCATGCATCAGTGCATCCAATAGTATGCTCCATATAGTTTGGACACTTTGTCATGGTGAAATGGAGTGAACAAGACAAGTATCACAAAACTTACATCACAAAGGTGATCTATCAAGAGTACCAACTAGCACCTAAGCACCGTGTTGTCAACTTAGAGTCAACTTAGAGTCCAGTCAGCATACAATGCATGAGGTGATGTCCCATCGAGGATCAAAGGCTTGTGGTGCTTTTAGATGATGCTTACCAAATCTTGGATGATTAGATGCTGACGAGTGGGAGATGATTCATGATGAGCAGTAGTAGACTCCTGACTGATATCGTCTGCAACAAGATGTGGTGGCCACATGTCTAGATACAATTGGAGCATCACATTTGGGTAGCGACAAGTACGACACTATGCATCACGAGTTTGTGAGTATCATTTTGATGATTGGATTTGTTTGTGTTATTCATTTCTTGTATATTGATCTAACATTTTGCATATTTTTTGCAGGAGTTGGTAGTGGCTCATCCTCCCATAGGAGCAAAAGAGGCTTATGGATATCATCATGGATTGGTTGCACTATTGGAGGACTTGGAGGGACATGTTGTGGTCATTTCATGGGAGCATCTATGATGTGGTGAGCTTATAAACTTGGTTTGGTGTTTTTTAGTTGTTGGTTATAAATATCATGTCAACTTCTCTCATTTCATGAATGACCTTTTGTTGCAGGACTCAAGATATAGATGTTTTCATCCCTCTGGGCATGTGTATGGCAATGGTGTGCCACAATTTTGTATTTGGCTCATATATGACAGTGGTGCACCACAATTTTGTATCCGATTCATATATGGCAGTGGTTTGCCACATTCTTTATTTGGTTCATATACGATAGTGGTTTGCCACACTTTTGTACATGGTCCATTTATGGAATATATATCTCTTTTCTACATGGCTCATTGATGGAATATCTCTTTTGTTCATGGTTCATGGTTCACACTACTCCTAGATATCCCTTTTATGTGTATTGCCTTTTGCTACACAGTAGTATGGTAATATTGTTGCAGCAAGAGACAACATACTCTACCTAAAAAAGATTTGTAGATATGGTCATCCGTATAGGCGACGGTATGAGTGTCGATATGCGGAGGGATAGACTTGCCCTTATACTGATGGTTTTTCCCTGGCACATACCGATGCTTCTGATACTTATGCTCATACCATCGAATATACCATCATTTTGCAGGTAGCTACCAGCACCTAAACTAGTGAAAATATACTAGCATCCGTTCCGGACCTCATACCAACGATAATAGGCAATTGTCGACAAATATACTGATGCATATACCAACAGTTATACTAGTGTTATTGTATCCACCTACATACTAGCGCTTATACTGATGTCGAGGCTAAATTACACCCATATATTTGCACCGATATAAATCCGGGTATGCCCCTCATATATTGCAGTGACCAAAACATCACATCCTCTAGGACTGAATACAATAATTTATGATTGGCCATAATAAGTGAATTTATGCAGTTTATCACACGATTGGTGAAGACATTAGTGGTTGACGTGTTAAACTAGTTTTAACTCTTATGGATTATATGGGAATATTCGTAGCACATAAAGCTGACAATAGCACAAGAAAATTGGAGAAAGGGGTAAAAATGTTTTGTACTATTCCATCTTTTCTTTTCATAGTATTGCCCTTGGAATGTTAGGGAGAGTTATCAAATAGGATATGCTTCGCACTATAGTTTAAGAAGGATAAGACGGTATGGGTTGATGCCCTAATGTAGGTTTTTATATCAGGAGTAAAGATAATTATGAGTAATGAATAAACCATGTCTAATATGATGCCTGTTTTATATGACACAGTAATTTCTTCTTACATTGTGATTATATAGGAGCTATGTGTACATCAATAAGTTAGAAAATTGATAGTCATGTTCTACCTGATTCAAAATCTTTATTGAGAAGCTAGTTATATTCTTTTTGAGATAGGTTTAATTCATATTTCTAATCTTTTTTATATAATAGGATCAATATGTATAGACTGATAAACCAATAAACTAATAGGATCAATACGTATAAATTATTGTAGGTATTAAGGTACAAATAACTAATCTTATACTTATTACATATTTCTAATGTTTTCATGTTTATTTTATCGGTTTCCCTCTTCCCTCTCGGGTAGTTTGAGATAGATTCCTTAGAAACAAGATGCAGATAAAAGACAATATTTATAGCGCTAAACCATTTTCGACGTCATAGAAGAGTATCATCTACCAATGATACTTAATAGAATTAAGAGAGAATGTTATTTGTTTATATAGAGGAAGTTCGGTCGAAACTTAATAATGCCCCTTGCTTGAAAGAACAAGTGAAGGGTATAATGCCGATAGGACCCCTTGTATCCCATAAAGCAAGGGTTAAAATTGCCGAAGCAACACTAGATTAAGACTATCGAGGGTTAAAATTATCGAAGCAACACTAGGAGAGGACTATCTAAAGGCATCTGATTTGAGCAAGCCTTTGTAGTTGAAAAATAACATGGCCTATGACCCATACATGTCTAGGAGCCTAAAGGGAGGATTGAGTCCATGACCTCTGCCTCTAGAGGAGAAAGCTCAACCAATCAACCTACTCTACCCGGACAGAGAGAATGCTACTTCATAAATCTAACCTCTCAAGATTTAACGTAGCTCGGATTTCAAGTATAAAAACTTTTGTCCACGTCCCATAGGGCAGTTGGTTGAGCTTTGGCCACTTGAGGCAGAGGTCCAAGGTTCAAGCCCTGGGCTGGACATGTATGGATTTGGCCAGTTAAACGAGTTGTAATTTTGTAACCTTATCTAACCCTAGTTTGTGGAATACAGGGGTCTCGCGAGTACTATGCCCATTCAGTTGTACACTTGCACTTTTAAACTTAAAGCTCAGGAAAATAAGCTTCGGATGAACTTCCATTTTAAAAAAAAAAGTATAAGAACTTTTTTATTTCTTTGACACGCAGTTTTTTTTGTCTCGAATCGAAATGAGAAAATAATGCGGTTTATACACTTGCCGGGTGATCCGATGTGGACACCGACCTTAAACTCTCCCACTTCATAACCAAATTTGGGGCTTAAAAGTTTTGCGAGTTTGGGCCATCTTAGACAAATTTCAGGAAAAGCGTTCATGCAGTCGCCGGCAACCTCCTTAGCCGGAGGAGCAGGTAAGGAACGATGTGAAATGATGCACGTCCCTGCCTCATGCTGACTATTCAGCGAAGCATACCTCAATCAACGACGCCATTTCATGGACACTCCCCACGCACTTTGTCGCCATTTCCAGGATGCATACATGGTTACATATGCGCGCGATTGATCAGTTTATGCTCAGTAGGCGAGCGCTCACGAATTTGCTGGATCGTATCGGAACACTGCCGATGGAGCTCCTCATTTTCGCCCTCGTAGCGCAGGTCTTCTTGATTGGAACGACAGCCTCTTTGTCAGCTTTTGATGCTCCATGGAATAGGTACGCAAAGGAATAGTTGAAACTAGCTCAGATGTGAGCTTTATGTAGCGCTGGAAGTGTTCAGAGTAGATTTCTAATCTTCGTTTGCTCTATGGAATGTACAGAACCAGCTCCACAATCTACGGTGGTGCATCTGCAGCATCCGGAGACGGAACATCTTTCAACTCCATCGACGCATGTTGGAGGGCGAGCGGAGACTGGGAGCAGAACCGGATGAGGCTGGCAGACTGTGGTGTTGGGTTCGGGAGAGAGACAACGGGCGGCAAAGGAGGCGAGTACTATGTAGTGACAGACGAGGGAGACGATGCAGAGGAGCCAGCACCAGGGACTCTGCGTTATGGAGTCATTCAAATGAGACCTCTATGGATCGTCTTTGCACGCGACATGACTATCACACTCCAGAACGAGCTCATCTTTACAAGCGACAAGACTGTGGACGGCCGAGGTGCGCAGGTCCATATCGCATACGGTCCTTGCTTCACAATCCAGTATGTGGAAAACGTAATTGTTCATGGATTACACATACATGACTGCCGTCCCGGTGATGCTGGTCGTGTGCGAAGCTCCACGGATCATATTGGATACCGTGAGGGCTCTGATGGGGATGCGGTCAGCGTGTTCGGATCCAGGAACATCTGGATTGATCATAACTATTTTTCTTCCTGTGCAGATGGACTGGTGGATGTCATCCATGCATCCACCGCCATAACCATCTCCAACAATTACTTCTGCAACCATAACAAGGTAAGTCTGCTAGTCAGAATACTACTCACAATACCTGGAACAGAAGCATTGCTGTTCTTACACCACTTCAATGAAACCAGCAATCCGAATCATAGACGCCAATTGATCTGTATTCATCGTCATGTTGGTGCAGGTGATGCTTCTAGGCCACAACGATGCCTATAGCGCGGACAAAGCTATGCGTGTTACCGTGGCCTTCAACCGATTTGGACCAGGGCTAATCCAGCGGATGCCTCGGTATGTCTGTACAAAGTAATTGCGTGCATGGAATTTAAGACAGACTTGGTTGTCATGTATTCTTCTCTGACAGATGCCGCTTCGGCTACTTCCATGTCGTTAACAACGAGTATGAAGGATGGGGAGAGTATGCAATCGGTGGGAGCGCCAGCCCTACGATTATCAGTGAGGGAAACAAATTTGTCGCATCTTCTTCAGAAAAGCAGGTACAGCGATCGCATGTCTCCTCATTTCAATGTTCATGCCGTGTCGAAGGAAAACCTGAGAATTAACTGTGATATCCATGTGCAGGTAACCAAACGTGATTGCACCTCTTGCTCATGGCAAGGTTGGACATGGACATCGATTGGCGACACTTTTCTGGGGGGTGCATATTTTGTGGAGTCCGGCGCCACCATTGACGACCCAAACAGCGACAATCTCATCAGCGCCAATACTTTCAATCCCTCCATGACGGCTGCTGCTGGAGTCCTCGATTGCTCCAAGGGTCGACCTTGTTAGCCGCCAACAAGAAGTTTACAGCTAACTGTGACATAGTCAACATCTCCGCCATATTAGAAACATCGTCATGCATGACAAATACAGAAAATAGTTGACAGCGCCCTTTCTATGTATGCCATATCATAGAAACAGAGGTGCATCTGTTTCGGCGAACAGACGTACACAAAGTATGTCCTTTGAGTATGTTATGGAGCTGAAACATGTGTCAAATGAAACGCCAAGTGATTAAGACCACATATGCATGTAACCTATTTTCCATAGCTAGCAGCCACCTTCATTTTCTCAGTATTCTGTAGCATCCTCAGACAAAAGCTAAGTCTGATTTCGACGATTCCTTCCGTGTAAGTCTTCTGTAGCATCCTCATGCAAAAAGGAAGTCTGATTTCGATGTTTTCCTCCATATAAGTAGTGCATATGAGGGCATCCTTTTTACTTCAGACATCCGTATCCAGATAATCCAACCGTAATATCTTGTTTCATGGTGAAGATCCAATATATTTTATCTATATTTTCATCCAATATGAATGTATTGTGCGTCTATAGAGAGTTATTCGGTCTCGATATCTTATCCTAGTCCGTTCAATTGGTTTCATATATTTGTAGTCGTGCATTACTTTTTTGTGAATGAGATAAATTATCTATACTGCGTTGTAGTTATTAATTTTAAGCAACATTAAATATATTACCAATAGAAGATATGCAAGAGAAAAATCTTCTAGACAAAAAAGAGAGCTATTGTTGATCGGATCTTGGAGACGCACATATGCACAGATAATACTCAAATGAAATCTTACAAAAGCATAAACATAATAGATAGAGACAAGAAACTAGACACAAGATTGGGTACAATCTCTCCCCACATACTCTGATGGATAAGTCTATCAAAGTATTTTAAGCTATTTTTCATTACATCCTGAATAGAAGATACATGAAGGTGACACTTTAAAAAGCATGCATCTATGAAAATCTGCATTGTTTACAAAAACATCGCTTTTCAAACAATCTACTATTTTTTACAAAAGTATCGCTCTCTAAGCAATCTACTATTTTTACAAAGAATATCTAAAATACTATCTTTTAGCTATCTTCAAAAATATCTGAATAAGTCCACGTGCGTTCACACCCCCATGATTCTTCACCTGATAAATCAAAACACAATCGTATTAAAAAACTCAAGATTTAAAATCCATATACCATTCCATTATTCCATAAAGTATAACATGTCTCCTAGTTGACAAGCAACGGACCTCATTTGATAAGAATAAAATAGACATGGATGGCCAGTCACATGTCTCATCACTGAGCAATCATAAGCATGTTCCATGTAAAAACACATGCATGAAAATGGAAAACTAGAATTTACTCTGACTGTGAACGATATGCAGAAATCAAATGGTCATAATGTGGGGTTAGTGATGTCTTATGAATCCATTGAGATTCTTCAAGTGAGTGATTTTTATATTTAACTAAATATCTATGGTATTAGTTACCTCTCTGTGTAGCAGTAACATCATAATCAAGTATTTTCTATTAAACTAAAATTTCAACATCCTCTTCAAATAAAGGAGGGTCATCTAAAATAGGAGTAAGTGGTAAAGTTCCTTTAAAGGATTTCAATAAAATAATATAAAAAGAATTATGTATATTCGAATGAGAAGTTATGTCTAGTCTAAAAGAATTCTCATTAATTTTTTGAATAATATGGAAAAGGCCATAATAATGTGGTGCAAGTTTAACCTTAGGATTTTGTAAAATATTTTTCAAACATCTTTTAACTATTTGTAACCATTTTAAATAATTCTCATTAAATTTTTTAGCTATTCATTTTTATTAACATTATGCATGTAACATTCTTGACTCTTCTTAATGTGCTCTTGGACCTGATGAAGTGTAGAAATATGCTCTTGTGCAAAAAGAATAAGCCATAGGCACATCAATTTGAGTGATAGACATGGGAATGGAAAGCTTTTTACTATACATAATTTTATATGATGCACATCGAGTAGTGGTATGTGTTGTGTTATTATTTCCAAATTGTACTAAAAGAAGTTTCTCATCCCAATTACTTGGATTATCTAAAGAATAAAAATGTAATAAATCTAAAATAGTACTATTCATAGCTTCAATTTGCCCATTACTTTGAAGATGAAACGCATATCTAAAGTCTATTTTGGAACCTAAATTTTGAAATAATGCAATCCAAAAATGATTTCAAAAATGAACATCTTGATTTGATGTAATAACCTTGGAAAACCATGATGCAAAAAAATACATTTATAAATAACTTAGCAGCTTGAGGTGCAAAAAGAGTCCTTTTACAAGGAATGAAATATGCTTATTTGCTAGACCTATCAAAAATTTTCTAAATCATGTCATTATGAGATGAGGTTGTAGGAAGACTAGTAATAAAATCCATGGAAATTTTTTCCCATGGTCCATTAGGTGGGGGAAGTGGCATTAATAATCCAAATGCTTTACCATGATGTCATTTCACACATTGACATACAATGCAATGGGAAACATATCGTGCAATATGCTTTTCCATATTCAGCCAAAAGAAAAATTATTTACATCTAGAAATAGTATTTTTTATGCCCCTATGAGCCATATATGGTGGTTCATGCATCTCTTTCATAACACGTCCTTTAAAGCCTTGTGTGATGCATAACGTGTGTTGAAAATACAAGAATCCTTTATGAAAAGTGTAGTGATCCTCATTTGATGGTGTAGAATTATTGAAAGCAGTCCATGTTTGTGAAAAATACAAATCAGATGCATAAGTAGGAATCATGTCATGAAATGAATGAATATGAATGAACCATCTCCATGTTGTGTACTTGAGCTCCGACAGGTTTCATATTGTCAGTTCACAACCTACATTTAGCTTTACTATGACCAAAATTTTCACAATGCAAGCAAGTGATATGGGGCCATTTTTTTGAGCATCCACCATCGTAATTTGAAGGCCCTTGGAGATTTGGTGGGTTGTAAGGGAGTTGTCTTGTGTACTGGTGAGAAATTGGAGGATTTTGAAAATTAGTGAAAGTATGCTTGAAAGGAAAATTGGGCTTGATTGGTTTTTGTTATTGAGCATTTGCGTAAGCGAATGGACTTGGTGATGGATTGAAACTCCTTCTCAGCATCATGTGCAATAGAAATAGCTTCATAAAGGGCCAGGGGACCTAGTGTGTTGATCTTGTCTTGGATTCTAATCTCCAAACCATCTTCATACTTTTTGTTGCTAGGTATCCTTAGGAACTGCTTCAAGCAAATGAATAAGTTGTAGTCGTTGCCAAAAAGGATGAGTGTAGGTAGACACCATATCTCGTTCTTTCCATCCAAAAATTTATCCATGATCAACGAGCATGTAAGTGGGATTGAGGATTAAAGAAGAAATACATGATCTTTTCTTGAAACGTGATCCATGTGGTGGGGTAGTTGGTGTTATGTCGCATAACATTCCAGCATAACTCGGCCTTAGCCACCAATTAATTAGTAACAAACTTCACCTTTTTAATTTCAGAATATGATTCGTCAAAATAAAATTCATCAAATTCGGATAGCCACAAAAGAAAAAATTGGCCATCCTTTTGCCCATCAAATCGAGAAAATTGGAAATTTTTGGCACCAATCTTAGAATGCATTGCTTCCTCTTGAGCGGTGATAATGGCCTTCACCACCTTAACTAAGTTGTTGTCAGCACTCTGCATTTATTGGAGTGCAACATCGTGTTCTTCTATCTCCTTTTGAGCATGTTGGAGTTCCTATCACAGAATCTCCAATTGTTGCTCAGTCGGTACCCTGAGTAGGGGTGATGCACCAAAATCCTCTATAGTATGGGTAGGGTCCATGGCCTTATATAGAACCAAAACCTAGCACTACACCGCAAGAGAATTAATTAACGAGAACGAATACTAAATCCTGAATGGATGCTGAGGAAAAGGAACCAACATTGAGAAGTACACCTCCACAGATGATTGCTAACTCTGATACCATTGTATCTTGCAAATGTACGTATAGAGAGATAGTGCAGTAAGGAAATGAGTAGTAGATTTGATCTCATTGATGGAAAGTGGATCATCAACCCTCCAAGCAATATCTTGCAAGATCTTTTTAGATCTAAATCTCAAGATATTATCCATAAATCCCTTCATCCACAAATAAAGAGGAGAAACCAAGAAAAAAGCTGTAAAAGTTGTTGCATAATATGGTCATGATTCTAACCCTCATTCACACAATCCACACCATTCTTGTTGATCATACTTTGAAGACTTTCCATAATCTGGTGCATCTTTAGAACCCTACATATCTATGTTGACCACTTGTGGTCTTAACCACCACAATCTAGCACTTAGCAAGAGAGGAACTAAGGCCTTCTCCCTTGATATGAAGACCTAAAGGAAGGAATAATCTGATAATGATCCAAAACCACCACTCTGCAAGTTTGACCAAGAATAACTTTCATATTTTTGGGATCCTCCCAAAGTTAGTGGTGGTCATTTTGTGGGATACAATTAAAATTGGTCATCGTCTTTTGTGGGATCCTATACTACTGTGTAGTTGTAGAACTAGATGAATTCTTAGTAATTCCAATTGAGTTTTCAGTTGTGTGTGGATCCAAGGCAATAATGCACCTCTATTCTAGGACAGAAGCTCATAGTTTAAGTCTCACCAATCACTCAAGGTTGAGGCATGTGGGGCATGAATTGAAAAGTAAAATCTTGAAGTTTCAAGCAAAAAGGATTCCAATAAAATTCCACGTAGTAGTCACAATCAATCATAGAATTCTTATAATTTGGCAAAAGTTAATATAAAAATATTGACACGTGAGCTCTTTGAAATATTTGATTTGATTAAAGAAATATCCTTGTTAATCTTGTCCCCATCTGATTTCATTCTCATTTCTTGTAGGCACCTCTTTATATGAGCCATCAAATTGTGTGTTAAAATGAGTTTCAATGTTCAATTTGAAGCTTGCATGCATTGTGAAGAATGTTTGGAAGAGTCAAATATAGTATACTATGAGTATCCTATGGGAATCTAATCATCATTCTTGTTACATAGAGTCTAAGGCATCTCCTAATACTAGTATTAGAGTGAGTCTAACACCTTGAAGTCATGAAATGATGCATAAGCAATTTGTTTTTCCAAGTCTATATACCAAGGGGGATCACGTATAAACAATGTGAAGGCATCAAACTAGTAGAGAATATCGAATTTATATTTACTTACATCACTTAAAGAGCATTTAGGGATTATCCAAAGTCATTCTATAAGCTGAATGGTAGAGCTAACTATGTAGAGAGAATAGCTTGATATAAAGAATTATCATCAATGGAAAATTAGAAATTTTGAGTTTGTGTTATATTTTAGAACGACTGAGTTTTAGAAATTTTGAGGTTATGTTATATTTTTGTGAAGTAGTTTCTCCAAAATGTGATCTTAACTTAATTGACTATCAAGTTTGAGTGACTTAGGGATCATATTCACTATACGTGGTATCACAATCCACCTTCCAAGATTGAAGGAAAATGAATGGTTCAACTAAAGTGCAAGAGAATCTCAATGTAAGTGAAGAAATTTTCAAAGTTAGTAGGAACCAATTTACAAAGATTCAATACTCTACATCAAAGATGGATTCTGGAGATTCAACTACTTGTAAGCTTCATTGAAAACCTATTTTCCATGAATCCATCACTTCTCCTATATCAGAGTGGGGTATTGCAACTCTTTGAATCTTAGGATACTATGAATGGAAAATCACAATCTAAACATTGAGAATTTAGAGAAAATGAGAGCCAATCATGTACACTTATTAGCTCAACTTCCTCACCCAAAAACATGAATGTGGCCTAGGAGTTTACGAATGGGAGGAAAAAGATAGGATAGTGATTTGAGTATCTTCCAACGCTTAAGTAATGACCTGATTGGAGATATACAAGATGTAGAAACCTCTTAGAATGTGTGGGAGTGCTATAAAGGGTTGAATAAAATTTTATATGGGCCTCTAGCATTGAAAATCAAGCTCCAATCTTAGGAGCATATGAACCATCTCATCTGATGACACTTGGAAGATTATGAAGCAAGGAGCAAAGCACGATTATTTGTGCATTGAAATTTTATTTTGAATCCCCTCGTTACTCTCAAGAAAGTACATATCACACTTAGGTATGATAAACATTATTTTCTAGGAAATGGGCATTCTATCATTTAGGGAATATTTTCCAAATCATATAAACACATCATGCACCTTGAATTGAGATGACCGCATGTGTGTTATAGTTTTAGGACTTTATGTAAGACGGTAGGCCCCTTGCTAAGCAAGACCTCTACTTGCTTGAGTATTGTCTCCATACTTTGATTAGCAATAGCTCACAATCTATTTTTTTGTACAAATGACTTGTTTTACCTAGGCTAATTTTCTTGAAATGAAACAAAGACTAACTCGATCGTTAAGGCATTTGTATTTCTTTTCATCATCAATCAAAGAGTAGAAGAAAAAAATCTAATACTAATCTAGAATACCATTAAGAATAGTCACCACAAGTGAACCATCTAGCAAGACTTCATCAACAAAAATCAATTGCTCCTTAAAAGCTTTGATCTTTGTCAAACAACTACCCATAGAACCTCCTTCATTTATATAATCACTCTCGAGCTATTTTCTACAAGCCCCATGCCTTGCCAGGTATAATGTTATAAGTGTATCCCAAGCATCCTTTGTTGCCTTGTGAGATCCAATGTGAGGGATAATGGCATGTTTGATAGAAAAAGCTATTAATGCATGTGCATGAGCATCTCTTCAATCCCAACGAAGCTTCTCTACAGTAGGTGGAACAAGAACCATATTAGAACAAGGAGATTGAAGGTCATCATCTTCAATACCATCTACATCACCTTAAATATTGTGTATGTAGGTGTATTTAGATGTTTTTCAACACCCTACACAATATTCTACAACCCTTTTGTTACCAATACATGACACATCATATATGCCCACAATGGGTAATTGGTACCACCCAATGTAACCTCAACAAATTACATATTGAATATATCACGACATTCAGCCATGGCTAGTGACTAAATACCCTAATGCAAAAAAATGAATGTATCTCAATATGTTTGTCACAAAAGGATCAAATTTCCTACATAGTCTTCATTATAGTGCATTCAGATGCTGAAAGGAGCTTAGATCAAAATTCGGATGCCACAAAGCAAAGGTGTCTTGAATGCCTAATTGCCCCAAGTATGCTTACCAATTTTCTTGCAATGATGAAACTATGAGTGGAGGGGTGTCAACGATGCCCTAGATAATGGTGAATTGTTATGATACCAATTGTTGGAGTTTGAGGTTTGTGCAAGAACACTATCGATTCATGGAAGAAGAAGAAGCTTAGAGCACAACACAATATATAATGTATTACCAAGTGAATGTACAAAGATGAATGACCTATTGGGTTTAAGGCATACATAAAAGCTGAGGGAAATGAACCTCCTAAAGAGGTTAAAAAGTTCCATGATGGTCCTAAGTGTGTTCACACACATCACTATCAAGATACAAAAACACAAAAATGGTTGCAGATACCATATCCCATGTATAGAAGATTTCTTTATCAATTCCTAGGCCCCCATGCAAAGCCTATATTTGAAGACCAGTGATAATATAGAGGATATCTTGACTCTTGGACATCATTAGAGAAGATATACTATGACTTGAGGAGCTTAGTCTATAGCTCACTCATACCTCTCACATTGTGCAATGTATCATTGCCAATGACATTGTATTTGTACATGTTCTAATATATACTTTCTATCATATTTTCACCTCACTTCTCTGTCACGACCATATTAGAAGAGTGATCTTCTCAGAAGTTGTTCTCAGTGCATGATTGATCATTTATCATGATTTAAAGCATGGTAGATTCAGCACATTGTCTAGTACATGAGTACAAAGTTTCATTGACATTGCTTCTCTAAATTGTGAGATATGAATGCATCATTACTCTCTGTTGTGTTGATTGTTGCACCTTGAAAATGTCGGGAATATAGTGGGATTTGCTAAACACCATTCTTTGTGTGTAGTCTATCATTTTTTATGAAATTACTCATGATTGGTAGATTTTTAAGTTAATTAGAGTTTTCCAAAAGGAATTTAACTAATTGTTGTTGTGCTCAGAGAATTGTTCAAAACATTGAACACGTATAGAGACAAGAATAGCAAGTTTCTTGATCTTGGATCAATTCCTACCTATCTGTTTTAATCCACTGATTAGTGGATCATGTTCCAAGCAACATATGTGATTATTTATTATCATTAGCTAGCTGAAATGGCCCACTACACCCCAGGAAGAGGCTTGCATAGAGGTAGCTATGGACAATCCAGAGGTAGATACAACAATGGAGGAAGCAACTACAATCATAACTACAATCAAAGCTACAACAATAAAAACAACTATCAAAGAGGTTTTAGAGGAAGAAGAGATTACAATAGCTTTGCAAAAGACCAAGAAGACTTTCTACTCATCATGAATATGACATCCAAGCAAGGTAAAGATGATGAACATCTTTTCTACATTCACTCAGGTTGTTCCAATCATGTGGCTAGAAATGTAGCCTTATTATCTGATCTTGAAGAACCCAAACGGAAGCATGAAGATTAGACACGTGATGATACTAAACATTCAGCCAAGAAAATTGGAAATGTCAAGACATCTGATGGTAACATGAATCTCTTGAGCAAAATTGTGTATGTGCCAACTATAACCAAAAACCTAATTAGTGTTGGAGACATTGTTGAGAAAGGCTTATAGGTCATACTCACTAAGCATGGAGCATATGTGGAAGACCCTCAAAAAGGATTCAAAAGGATTGCTAAAGGTGAGAAATCTGGTAGATTATTCACATGTGAGATTGAAGACACCAAAAACATAGCACTTTTCAATTACAAGGATAAAACCCTATCTGAGCTAGAGATATGGCACAAAAGCCTAGGACACATAGGAGAAAGAACTCTGAAGCAAGTATGTAGGAATCAGAGTGTGCTTGGCATTCCCAATGTGATGAAGCAGCATATGATATGCAAATGTAGAGCATGTCAATTTGGCAAAGCTCACAAACAACCCCTTAACAAAAAGGGATACATGCATGAAGACTATTTGGGACTGGTACACACTGATGTGTGGGGTCCTAGCAAAGATCCATCAATCTCAGGTTCAAGGTACTATGTTTCATTTATTGATGATTATAGTAGATGGATAGTCCTTTATTTCATGAAGCATAAGGGTGAAGTATTTACATGTTTCAAAACAAACTTGGCACTAGTTGAGAACCAAACAAAAAGAAGCTTGAAAAGGATCAGGTCTGATGGAGGTGGTGAGTATGTTTCACATGAACTTGATTCATTTCTATAGGATAGAGGCATGAAGAGGGAAGTCACAACAAGATATACTCCTGAATTGAATGGAGTAGTAGAAAGAAGGAATATGTTAATAGTTGAAGCTACTAGGTCAATGTTGAATGAGAAGAAGCTACCTAATTACCTATGGGCAGAGGTTGTTTCGACAACCACCTACTTGGTTAATAGGATCCCATCCAAATCCTTGGATGGTATGTGATGGAAGGCAACTCTCATTGGACCATTGCAAAATATTTGGGTGCATCATTTCTTATGCACACATTCCCTCACAGATTAGAGGAAAACTTGACCCTAAAGCTGAAAAATGTGTATTCATTGGGTATGATCAAAACCAAATAGGCTACAGGCTATACAATCCCATTAACAAAGCATTTATAATTAATAGGGATGTAGTGTTTGATGAAAATACTTCATGGTTTGAAGATGGTTGCAAGAAGGTCAAGTTACCTTATGATTTGGAAAATGATTCTCCAAATCTCACTCAAGAAGATCAACAATTACCAGAAGACATCAATTCGGAGGATGAAGAGCAAATGGATTTCAAGGCATGGAAGCCAAGAGGCAAGACCAAAGTCAAGAAATCGGAAGACATACCAGAATCCTCCAACCAAGCACTCGAGAGATCTCAAAGCGAAAGCAAAAAGCCCATACGGTATGGCTATGATACATCATTAGTCACCAAGCATTCTGTGTATATCACTAAAGACTCTATGAGAGAAGAACCTTCTTCATTTGAAGAGGCAAGTAAGAGGAAAGAATGGAGATAAGCCATGTAGGAAGAAGTAGAAGCACTTCAAGAAAACCATATTTGGGACCTAGTTCCCAAGAAGCCAAGCATGAAGGTAATAGGATCGAGGTGGATATATAAAATCAAAAAGAACTCAGATGGTTCTATAAACAGGTATAAGGCAAGGTTAGTGGCAAAGATGCCAACAATTAGGGTTTTGGTAAGCATTGCTGCCTCAAAAAATTGGAATCTATATCAGTTAGATGTCAAAAATGCATTCTTAAGTGGATGGATATCAGAAGAAGTATATATGGCACAACCACATGGTTTTGAAGATGAAGATAAAATAGGTTATGTATGCAAGCTAAGGAAGCACTCTATGGCCGAATGCAAGCTCCTCGACCTTGGAACCATAGGCTTGTTACTTATTTGCAGGACCAAGGCTTTGTGGCTAGCAAGGCAGATTCTTCTTTATTTATAAAGAAGAACAACTCAAAGATGATTTACTTATGTGTCTATGTGGATGACATTATCATTATAGGGAATGATGCTAATGGCATCAAGCAAGTTTAGGATTAACTAATGGAAGAATTTAAAATTAGTGATCTTGGTTAATTAACTTACTTCCTTGGCTTAGAGCTTATGTTCACAGATTTTGGTATATTCATTACTCAGAGAAATTATATACATGATATGTTGGTAAAATTTAAGATGGAGAATACCAAAATTATAGGTACATCCATGGAACTCAATCATAAGCTTAGTTCTCATGAGGGAGAACTTCTTGAAGATGTTACATGTTACCAAAAGCTTGTAGGGAGCCTCAACTATGCTACCCTGACAAAAATAGACATTGCTTATGGAGTAAGTACATTGAGTCAGTTTATGCATGCACCAAGAAACCTCACATGGAAGATACCAAAAGGGTGCTTAAATATCTAAAGGGTATTATGAATGAAGGGTTGTTCTATCCCTTCACTTTTGAGTTAGATATAAAGATGTATTCTGATGCTGATTGGGCTAGTTCCAAGGATGATAGGAAGAGCACTTCAGGGTACCTATCTTTTACAGGTTCAAAGCTTATATCATGGTCATCTAAGAAGCAACCAAATGTGGCCTTATCATTCACAGAAGCAAAATATAGAGGTTTGGCAAATGCAACTCAAGAAGCTGTGTGGCTTAAGCAACTATATGCAGATTTAGGGATACATTCTTGTACTCCAATAATCTTTAGAGATAACACTAGTTCACTTCATTTGGCTGCTAATCCTGTATATCATGCAAGGGATAAGCACATTGAAGTGCAGTATCATTATGTAAGGGAGAAATTGCTTAGCAAGGGTATTCAACTATCTTATGTATCAACGCATTTACAATGTGCAGATATACTCCACAAAGTCTTTTGATGGAACCACGAATAGATTCAAATAGATGATTGGTTTGTAGGAAATGAAGGAGGAATGAAGACCCAAGCATGTTATTCTTGAAGAGGAGTTGTTGGTGCAATTAAACCAAGCCCACATACTTGGTTAATGGGCACATCTCTTATAGAACCCCATGTGATCAATCTCTTGTAAAAATAATTTACAATTTCCTTTGTAAAAGTTTCCTACAACCACGAGAAAGGTAGGAAGAATAAAATCTCAAAGAATTTGGTTGTTGATTAATAAGAGAATATATCGTGTACTTTAGAATTCACTTTTAGGTAGATCTATAAAAAGAGGAGCATAGGACCCGCAGGATATCTCAAATCTTGGAGATCATTAGAGAAGAAATACTATGGTTTCAGGAGCTAACTAGAGCTCACTCATACCCCTCACATTGTGCAATGTATCATTACCAATGTCATTGTATTTGTAGATGTTTTAATATATACTTTCTATCATATTTTCACCTTACTTCTTTGTCATGACCATATCAAAATAGTGATCTTCTCAGAGCTTGTTCTCAATACATGATTGATCATTTGTCATGATTTAAAGCGTGCTAGATTTAGAAACCTCTCTAGTACATGAGTACAAAGTTTCATTAGCATTGCTTCTCTCATCGTGAGATATGAACACGTGATTACTCTCTAGTCTGTTGATGGTTGCACCCCGAAAATGTCGAGACTAGAGTATGATTTGCAAAACACCATTCTCTACGTGTAGTCTATCATTTTTTATGAAATCACTCATGATTGGTAGATTTTTAAGCTAATTAGAGTTTCCCAAAAGAAATTTAACTAATTGCTGCTGTGCTTAGAGAATTGCTCAAAACATTGAACAGGTGTAGAGACAAGACTAACAAGTTTCTTGATCTTGGATCAATTCCTACCTATCGTTTTTGATCCATTGATTAGTGGATCATGTTCCAAGCATCACATGTGATTATTTATGATTATTAGCTAGCTAAAGAGGCCCACTACGCTCTCCAGCAATCATCCTTGGTAGCTGTGACGCAGGATCAAGCAACACCACTTCATCTTTAAAGACTATCCACCATCTCCTCCAAAAGTATTCATATGTGTGTACGTATGCATGTGAGTGTATGTGTGTGTGCCTATGTGTGTGCATGTATATCTACAAGTATCTATATGTGTATGTGTATGTGTATATGTGTATATGTGTATGTGTGTGAATGCATGTGTGTGTATGTGTATGTGTGTATATGTATATGTTTGTGTGTGTATATGCATATATGTGTGTATGTATGTGTGTGTATGCATATGTCTGTATGTATGTGCATGTGTGTGTATGCATGTGTATATGTATGTATGCATATGGATGTGTATGCATGTGTGTGTATGTATGCATGTGAGTGTATGTGTGTGTATGTATATGTGCAAGTATCTATATGTGTATGTGTATATGTATATGCATATTTGTGCATTTGTGTATGTATGTATGAGTATGCATTTGTGTATATGTATGCATGTGAGTGTATGTGTGTGTGTCTATGTGTGTGTATGTATGTGTATATATGTTTATGTGTATGTATGTGTATATGTGTATGTGTATATGTGCATATGTGTGTGTATGTGCATGCGTGTGTATGCATGTGTATGTATGTATGCATATGCATGTGTATGCATGTGTGTGTATGTATGCATGTGAGTGTATGTATGCATGTGAGTGTATGTGTGTGTGTCTATGTGTGTGTATGTATGTGTAAGTATCTGTATGTGTATGTGTATATGTGTATGTGTATATGTATATGTGTGTCTATGTGTGTGTATGTATGTGTAAGTATCTATATGTGTATGTGTATGTGTGTTTCTATGTGTGTATGTATGTGTAAGTATCTATGTGTGTATGTGTATGTATGCATTAAGTGTATGTATGCATGTGAGTGTATGTGTGTGTATGTATGTGTAAGTATATGTATGTGTATGCATATATGTGTATGTGTGTATGCATATGTGCATGTTTGTGCTTGTGTTTATATATGTGTACGTATGCATGTGTGTATGTATGTATATATATACATGTGTGTATGTATGTATACATGTGCATGTGTGTATGTATGTATACATATGCATGTGTGTATGTATGTATACATATGCATGTGTGTATGTATGTATACATATGCATGTGTGTATATGTATATTTATGTGTATGTATGTGTCTGTATATGTGTGTGGATGCGTGTCTTTGTATGTGTGTGTATGCATGTGTTTGTATATGTGTGTATGCATGTATTTGTATAGTGTCTTTGTGTGTGTACATGTGCATAAGTGTGTATGTATGTGTGTCTGTATGTGCATGTGTGTATGTATGTGCATGTTGTTGGAGTTAGACGTCTATGGAAGCACACGAACAGCACAAGGAAGAAGAAGAATCTTGGGGCACAACACACAATGCTGAATGTATTACCACTAGAATGTACAAAGATAAGTGGTCCGTTAGGGCAATAGGCATATATACGAGCCGGGGGGAAAAAAACCTCCCAAAGAGGGAAAAAAGTGCCCAAATGATCCTAGAGTGTTCACACACATCACTACCTAAATATATCAACAAATCCCCCCCCCTGGGAGTGATGAGGTGAACAAGGAGCTAGCACTCATGTATAAGGAAGTTCCAAGCTATGTGGATTCAATCCATAAAAGGAAGCAAGCCCAAAGCTTTGCGGAAAGCTTCAAACTTCTCCCTAGGTAGAGCCTTCATAAAAGGTCTGCAATGTTCTCCTGCGTGGGCACATATGCCAAGTTGATCTCCCTAGTAGAGAACCTCTCCCTGACATAAAAATAATGCACCTCAATCTGCTTAGTGCGAGCATGGAACATAGGGTTCCTCACAACTGCCAATGCACTCTGAGTATCAATGAAGATGGTGGTGGTAGAAGATTGACCAACACCCAAATCAGCCATAAGGCGTCTGAGCCACACACACTCAAGAGTTGCTGTGAAAGTTGCCCTATATACTCAACCTCACAACTGGAAGTGGCCATAGTAGGATGCTTCTTGCTCAACCAAGATATACATGAGCTACCAAGCATGAAGAAAAAGCCATTGGTGGACACATGAGTGTCATAGCAACTAGCCTTATCACTGTCAAAAAGAGCATGAAAATCTAGCGGTAGTGATCCCCCCTTGGGATAAAACAATCCAAGTAGCCCGGTACCATGCAAGTAGCAAAAGATGCACTTAAACACCTACCAATGCTTGACACCTAGGCAATGCATAAACTTGCATAAGCCTACTCATCTATGAGACAACAAACTGAATATATGGCCGCGTAATGCATAAATAAATTAAACATCCAACAACCTATTGATAGAGAACAACATCAAATGCATCTCCAGCATCATGAAGACTCAATCGTAAACCTGTCTCCATAGGAGTGGCAATAGGCTTACAGTCTTCAAGGCCAAGATGCTCCAATAATGTGTCAATATACTTCATTTGACACAAAACCATTCCACTATCAACTTGCATAAACTGAATGTCCAAATAGTTATGCAAATGCCCCAAATCAAACATCTCAAATGAGGCATGCAAATGAGCCTTAAAATCAGCAATATGTGTGTCATGAGGACTAGTGAGCAGCATGTCATCAACATACACCAAAACGATCAGAAGCACATCATTAGCACGCTTAACATATAAGGTTCTTTTAGTTGGACTGTTCTGAAAACCATGTGCAATGAGATAGGCATGTATCTTTTCATAACATGCATGTGGTGCTCGCGTTAAACCATATAATGCCTTCTTTAACCTGCACACCTCGTTTTCATGCCCTTTCTGCACAAAGCTAGGGGGCTGAAAAACATACACTTCCTCATGCAACTCACCATTCATAAATGTTGTTTCAATCTCCAACTGATGTACATTCCAACCATGATGAGCTGCAAGTGCACAGATGCTATGAATAGTAGTCATTCGACAAGTAGGAGCAAAGGTTTCATCAAAAGCAATGCCTCTTTCCTGCACATAACCCTTTGCAGCAAGCCAAGATGTATACCTTTCAACTGTTCCATCAGGTTTACGCTTCAACTTGTATACCCACTTAGTGCCAATGGCCTTCTTGCCATGAGGCAAGTCACATAAAGACCAGGTACCATTTTTCACGATAGCATCATATTCAGACTACATTGAAACCATCCAATGTTCAGAATTTTGTGCTTCATCAAACAAAATAGGTTTAGTCTCATTACAGAGACTAGAGGCAGCCATAGCATAGCAATCTAATGCAAAAGAGGCACTATGAGAGCCTGATCGAGTATGATATGACAAAGATGCATCTAATTTGCTATCACGCTGTCGTCGAGATTTTCTCTCCTCTCTCACTTGTGAAGGCCTACAAAAAACATATTTGGTGAAGGTAGCCGGAATTCCTCGAGAAGTCCATGATACATTAAGGATGTCAAAAGAAGCTCCAATATTGGACCATTCTTCCTTTCGAAACTGGTTTATGTGTAAGGATTCCATCTATTCACGCCATGCATACATATCATCCAAAGAAGACTATGCATATGGATTAGAATTAGGAAGTGTTTAAGAAGCTCCTTCAATGGACCATTCTTCCTTCCAAATTTGATTCGTGTGTATGGTTCTCTTTCATTCTTATCATTCATGTTCATAAATCTAACTTGCACTCCTACTTTCCCATTCGCATAATCATTTCAACATCTCTCTCTTCTCCATACTCAACATTAATTTCACTTTCATGTCCTTAAACCATCCAACATTCATTAGCTTCATACACCCTGTGTGTGCCATGACCAGACCCGATCCACTCGGATTGCGATCACCTCCACATTTGAACCCGACGTGAATCGCTTCGTGGCATTTGCTTCTGATCTTGTTGGGAGGTTGTGATCCATATCCTTTGTTTCATATTTTTCATCCTCATCATATCATCATCATCAGTCTTGAGTGTTGCACTGGATTTCTCACAGTATTGTGCACATCTTCGTCGTGAAGTAAACACATTTGTGACAGATCTAGAGCATCGTGCATCACTTGCTTATTCACATAAGATGGAGGAAGGATTCAAATCCCTTATTGTTGGGAAACAAGGCCAAAGAATAGTCTCTTCTATGTTGAGAGAGAAGGGAAAATTCAATGGCATCAACATCACAAGCTACTTAGATTTGTTTGAAGAGCAAGCTATGACTTTTGGTCTTCCTGAAGACCTTTTGATATCATTCTTTGAACGAATTGTTGATAGCTCTATCATAAACCGTGTCACTCAATATGATAGTCTTCCTTGGAGTGATTTTAGAAAGGAGATGCTCAAAGAATTCTATCTTGAAGATTATAGCCAACATAATCGAGATGGATTCTTACGATGGGTCAATTCTCCAAAGCCTAGTAGCTCTATTACTCACTTACAAAATGAGTATATTAGACGCTATGAACAACTTCCTGATGAGGATAAGATAACTTTGGAACCTGATCTTGTGATCAATTTTCTTAAGCTTCTTCATCCTGAAACTCGTAGGGAAGTTGAACGACGATTAGAAGAACCAGATAAGCGCTATGGTCTTACTGACAATTGGCAAAAAGTGCGTAAAGTAGTAGAGGCTGTAGCCCATAGACATCAAAGACAATCCATGCTTTATGAGCAAACTAGTCTTCCTCAAGCTAGCCTTCCATAAACTAAGGAGCAAGTTAGAGAACAATCCCATGCTATGCTTTTTGACTCTACTCCTATTCCTCAAATGATGGAGCCTAATCAAGGTTTTAAAGTAGAGCCAAATAAAAGTGTAGTTGAACAATCTCAAGTGGATATTCTCACTAAGCAAATGGAAAGTCTTATTGCTACACAATCCAATTTGGCCAAGACTATAGATGCTTTACAATCTAATTACACCAAAACTTTCCAAAATCAAATGAACCCAATGACTTTTCAAGAGCCTAATCAACACGTTATAGCTACCAATCAAAATCCACAAGTAGCTCCTACTCAAGCATATCAAGTTCCTCCGATGCATAATCCTTCAATGCAAAATCCTCATCCTCATGTGCAAAATCCTCAAATGTATCAAAACATGTATCCTCAAGCTTCTCAAATAGCAAAATCCTCAAAATCAAAATTTTCAAAATCATCAACCGTATAATATGGAAGCTCCTCTTGCACCTCAAGTACCACATGTTGCTCCCCAAGCTCCTCAAATACATCAATTGCCTTTTCAAAATCCTAATTATCCTGTTCAAGCAATACCTTATCAACAAAATCCTCAATTTCAAAATTTCCCACCACAAGTTAATCAAAATCCTCAAAATCAAAATGGTTTTGTGCGTGGCCCTCGTAGGTGTCCTTGGTGTGATTCGTTAGAGCACTTTTTGAGAGATTGTGAATTATTGAAGGCTGCTAAGGAGCAACGACTAGTAATAGACATAGACAAGAAAATCTGTGACTATCGATCTAGGCTACCTTTGCAAGGAAATTATGGTAAGGGAGGAATGAAAAAACACTATGAAAATATAACCATAACGGATGTAGGAACTAGAGGAGTGAAACTAGAAGCTCTTGATGAACAAGTGGAATCAAGTAAACCCACAAAGGAAGGTGATTTTTCCATAGAGGCTTTAGTAAGAGCACGAGATGAGATTAGGAGAATAACGGCTTGGGAATCACCAATAGAAGATCAATCTCTTATTTCTCACATATCCAATGTAGAAGAAAAACGAAAAAGAGATGAAGCTGAGCCTAGTGAAAGAAGAGTGACACGAAAACAAACCTCATAGGGAATAGAAACAATCATAGAGCAGGGAGAAACATCACAATCCAAAGATAAAAAACAAGAATCACAACCCAATGAACAAAAACAAGAGGAGAAACAAAAAGGGAAGAAGACAAAGCAAAGAAAAACAGAACAAAACCCTTTAGATAAACAAGAACAATCAAAACAAACTGAAGATCAAACACGAGAACATGAACAAAAACAAGACCCTGAGCAAAAACAAAAGAAACCAAAGAGAAAACCTAAAGCCATCTTGATTTCAGAAATTGAGAGAAAAATACATCCTATGGAGATTTTAGATGACATTTTGCTTAAGAGTCAAGTGACTATGTCTTTAGAACAAGTTTTCTCTATTGCAAAGCCTGTTTTTAAAGATAACTTTATCGGCCTAATTAAAAGGAAGAGGTTTCCGTTTAATCTAGATACTGAGATGCAAGATTCTCTAGATCAAGATCAAGCTATGAATGAAGCCTTAAACTTTGATGAATCTGATGAAGAGGACTTTGATGATGATGAAGTAAATGGTAATAAAAATTTCTTAGGACCTATTCAACCTGACCATGAAAATCATGAAAACAATCTTGAAAGTCACTTTAAAAGAACATTTTGGTCTAGAGGTACATCAGAGATGCATGTTAAAATAGGAAATGATAAGAACACTATCACTGTAAATGCGTTAGTAGATTCCGGCTCTGAAATCAATGTGATTTCAAGAGAAGTCTATGATAAGTTTCGATGGCCCATAGATAAAGATTATGGATGGCGTATGAGAACTACAGATAATGGTGTAGGTACCCTGTATGGAGCATGTGCTAGTGTGCCCATATCCATAGGAGGAATCACAGAAGAGTTTCACTTTTTTATTCAAGATAATTGCTCCTATGAAGTTCTCTTAGGTCAACCCTTTATTTGTGAGAGTCGTATGGAAACTAAAGCCATGCATGATGGGTCTACCTATGCTAGATTCAAGTCTAAGGATGGAATGCAATCACTTCAAGTCATGACAGTAGGAGTGAATCATCCTAGGAATCGATTGTCAATTAGAAAGAAACCTATTGTTACTCAGGGTCATGAGCATGCTTGTAGTGATTGTGCACCTCGCTTCATGTTTGGAGCTACATATGATCAAAATTTCGGATAGAATCCATTGTTGAGCGGGACAACAGTGGATATTGGTTTGACATCTCGCAGCCAACCAACCTGTACAATAGTTTGTCACTTTGTTTTCCACATTCTAGATTAGATTTTCTCCATAAGAGTCAATTGTCCAAGTCTTTTATCCAAAAAACCCAAAAAATTATAAAAACAACAAAATCATGGAACATGATGAGAACATTGAGCATGTGATTGAAACATCTCATTGTTTCTCTACTCTTGAGGAGTTAGAGTTATGTCTTCAACAAAATTCTAATTCCCATATTATTCTTCTTTCTTCCCTTGATGAGTATGCTCTAATCCAAGAGTATGCTCTCAATGTTGACAAGTGCTCAAAATTTAACCAAACACATGATGCCTTAGTTGAAACAAAGTACAAAACTGTAGACAAAAATATCAAACCCATAGTTCAACCATTACCTCAAGGAAGTAATGAAAAAATTATTTATGTGAAAAATGATCCAACTCTTCGGGATAAGAAAAACATAGGACATACATTCACAGATGAGACAATCAAACAGGTGAAAATTGGTAGAGATGATGACTTTCTTTTGCCAGCAGAGAGAGATAAATTTGAGAGAGTCATACGTAGCCATGGAAAAGCCTTTACTATGTATCCTCATGAGATTGGTTGTGTAGATCCTAAGCTAGTTGCACCCATGATAATCTTTACTATTCCACATATTCCATGGAATCTTCGTCCTATACCAGTTCCAAAGGCTCACTTACCTGAACTAATGAAACTACTTAAGGAGAAGATAAACATGAGAATTTTAGAGCCATCTTTTGCACCTTACTCAAATAGATGGTTCACTGTGCTTAAAAAGAATGGGAAACTACATTTTATTCAAGATCTCCAACCCGTCAATAAAGTCACCATAAGGAATGAAGGAACAGGACCCATTGTAGATGAGTTTGCTGAATCATTTTCAGGACATTCTATATATTCAATGGGTGATTTATATTCTGGATATGACCAATTCCAATTAGCAATTGACAGTCGTGACATAACCACAATGAAAAATCCTTTAGGCTTAGTGCGAATGTGTACTTTACCTCAAGGAGCGACTAATTCTGTGGCTCATATGATGAGTGCTATGAATATGGTCTTACATGATTTTATCCCTCATATAACTATGCCATTCATTGATGACATTCCAATTAAAGGGAGTGAGGAACGTGTAAAGGACATTTCTTTAGACTCATCTGGATGTCGTAAATTTGTTCTTGACCATATCTCTGATTGTGAAACAATATTTCAACGATTTGAAGAGGTAGGTCTCACATTTTCCATAGAGAAATCTGTTTTTGGTGTCAACGAGGTTCTTATTGTTGGACATTTATGTGGCCATTATGGTCAAAAGCCATACCCACAAAAAGTTGATGCCATTAGCAAGATTTCTGAAACATGTAACAACGTGAGTGAGGTACGTAGATTTCTTGGTGCTTGCATCTTTTATGTTATTTGGATCCCACACTTTGATCATGTTGCTGATTGTCTCTATGACTTGTTGAGGAAGAAACGAAAATTTATTTGGACTGACAAACACACTCAAGCTATGCGTAAATTGAAGAAATTATTGCTTGAAGCTCTCATCCTTAAGCGTGTAGACTACTGTTCTGCTAACAAACCTATTATATTGACTGTTGATACTAGTCCTATTGGTATAGGTTGGGTCATAAGTCAAGATGATAGTGAAGGGAATAGATATGCAATTAGGTTTGGTGCCAAAATTCTACATGAAACACAACGAAAATATCCACAGATCAAACGAGAAATATGGGGTATGGTAACAGCTTTGAAAACAGACAAAGAATATTTCATTGGTGCAAATGTCAAAGTTGAGACTGATTGTTTGCCTCTCTTTGGAATGATAGCCAATTGTTCATCTCCTGATATAGCCATGCTTAGATGGATCTCATATATTAAGTTCATAAATCCTAAGTTAGTTCATATTTCAGGTAAGTCAAACTCAGTTGCTGATATGTTATCGAGAGCTAGATTTGATGATGATCTTGAAAGTGATCTAATAAAGAATGTGAATTTAGTTGACTATGTTCCACATATATACGAGTATGAGCAATTTCATGAGTCTGAGTATGAAAATGAATGGAGAGACATAGGAAAGTATCTGAGTACACTACAACCATTACCTAACTGGACTACGAATAGATTCCGTAACATTAGGAAACAAGCTTATAATTTTTTCCTACGTAACAGTTATCTTTGGAGACATGCTAAGGGTAAGGTTAAGAATCCACAACAAGTCCTAGGAAAGAGAGGTCTTCAATTGCAAGTAATGAAGGAGATGCATGAGACGTTATGGGCAAGTCATAAAGGATTTTTTGGAACATATGAAAAAATTAGAAGTACCTATTATTGGCCTAGGATGTATGTTGACATTAGTAGCTATGTTTCTACATGTTCTACTTGTCAACTTCATTCATCAGTCAAACATAGAGATCTATTGCATCCTACTTATCCACCTTGTATTCACTACAAGTGGGTAGTAGATCTTGTAACTATGCCTAAAGGTATTGACAAAATGCGTTACATTGTACTTGCAAGAGAAGACTTAACTAATCATGTAGAGGGACGTGCACTACGATCTAAGACCACTTACAATGTTTGCAAATTCTTGCTTGAAGATGTCATAAGTCGCTTTGGGTACATAGAGAAAGTAGCTGCCGATCGTGGAGAGTTAAATGCGAGAGAAGCTAAAGAGTTCTTTGAGCGTCACGGTATTCGTTTGTCTCTCACTACTGCATATAACCCAGAGGCCAATGGTAAAATAGAGAGAGGGCATCCACCTATTGTGAAAGCCATATCTAAAGCATGTAATGGTGACATCAAACAATGGCCTAAATTCTTACCTTTTGCACTTTGGGCAGATAGAATGACATGCACACGTACTACTGAATATATGCCTACTGAACTCATGTACTGTCAAAAACCATTGTTTCCAATTCAGTCTCATATTTCTGCATGGTCAAATTTGCCTTGGTCTGAAAACATGTCTACTGATGATTTTTTGGGTTTGCGTATTAAACAGTTAGAACAAGGTATATTAAGACTTGATGATGCTGTTGAAAAATTAAGAGAATCTAGAATGAAGAACAAGCATTATTTTGATAAAACTCATCGATTGTGTCCTAAGCCAATTGAAGTAGGAGATTGGGTGCTCATTTATGATAGTACATTTGACTCTTAATATGATGCACGCAAAAAGCTCACTCAACGGTGGTTTGGGCCATACATTGTATCAAAAGTCAACAACAATGGTACGTATGCTCTTTGTGAATTAAATGGTGTTGCACTAAAAACTTTGATTGCAGGTAAAAGGATAAAGCTATTCAAGAAACGTGATAAAAGGATAAAGCTATTGACGAGTACATTTTGGATGAGGACATTGAAGAAGATGTCAACAATGAGGCCGATTCATAAACAGGAGTATCCATGTTATAAAAATAAAAAAAAGGAAGAAAATAAATATATATATATATAAATATCATTTCAAGTTCATGTTGCTTTTTTTTTTTTTTCAAGTTCATTCTATTTTTTTTCATTCTTGTTTCATGCATGTTTGTTTTCAGTCTTTGCATTGCATTGCATATCCACATCACTTGAGTCAAAAGAAAAAAAAAAGACAAATGATGATTTCTCTACTTGTGTAAAATTGTATCTTCTCTACTTGTGTAAAATTGTATCTTAAGTAGTATCTTATCTACTAAGAAATTGATTATAATCTAGGATTGTGGAAAGATAGGGCATGTAGATTTGGAGGTTTATTTTGGTGACAAGACTTTCATATATAAACATGCATATGTATCCTGTATCGAAAGCATAATTGTTGAAATCCTAGCTCCTGCTATTGCATGTTTCTACATCTTTAGTCCACCTCACAACACTTGTATCGGAGTTTAAACGACTATTCTCCATCATCAAAAATGGTTGTACCTTGTATCGGGGTTTAATTTTTCCCCGTCAAAAAAAAAAAAAGTTGCTACATGTTACCAAGAAGTTTACACTTTCTTCCATCCCAAAAAAAGTGATCGTAACCATAAAGTTGCCGAATCATCATCATCATATAGGCAGATTTATGCATTAGTGGAGTTTAGTTAGATTTCCTTGCATGTTATTAGAGAAAGAGCATATTCATATTTATGTAGGAAAGGAGTTGATCTAAAATAAGCTAAAGATGAAAGATGTCTCTTGAAAATCCTAAATCTTTGTTTATAATCATATTTAAGGTAGATTGCTTTATGAAAAAGGTACAAAATTTTCTTCAAGATGAGAGGAACTCATGCTTAAAACGACTCAATACATCCACTTCCACTTCATATTGATGCTTGTTTTTTTCTTTCTTGTTGCCAACGTTGCTTGTTCATTTGCATATATGTTGCCTATTTGTTCATGCATATTCATGTTGCCTGTTTCAATTCTTTCTATCATGCAAATTTTGCTTCATGTCACGTTACCTACTTATTCATGCATATAATCAATTTTCCTTCCATGTTTCTTATGTTGCCTATAAAAGAATTTGATGCCTGGAACATTTTGTTTTTCACAGATGCTAGAGTGGCGCTTCCGGAGGAATCGCGGGTTTAGTGGGGGCGAATGTCATCGAGATTTTCTCTCCTCTCTCACTTGTGAAGGCCTACAAAAAACATATTTGGTGAAGGTAGCCGGAATTCCTCAAGAAGTCCAGGATACATCAAGGATGTCAAAAGAAGCTCCAATATTGGACCATTCTTCCTTTCGAAACTGGTTTATGTGTAAGTATTCCATCTATTCACGTCATGCATACATATCATCCAAAGAAGACTATGCATATGGATTAGAATTAGGAAGTGTTTAAGAAGCTCCTTCAATGGACCAGTCTTCCTTCCAAATTTGATTCGTGTGTATGGTTCTCTTTCATTCTTATCATTCATGTTCATAAATCTAACTTGCACTCCTACTTTCCCATTCCCATAATCATTTCAACATCTCTCTCTTCTCCATACTCAACATTAATTTCACTTTCATGTCCTTAAACCATCCAACATTCATTAGCTTCATACACCCTGTGTGTGCCACGACCGGACCCGATCCACCCGGATTGCGATCACCTCCACAACGCAAGATTTGCACCAGCCATTTTGGCATAGTTTTTGACTCCTCAATATCAGCTCTCTCATCAACAAGTGCATCATGTAAATCTACATTAGAAATGGAATGATCTACATCATCACATGAAACCTGCAAAGGTTGAGCACTTGCCTCATTAGGACTAGCACTAGACTGTCCACTTGTAAAAAGAGGCAGCAAAGTATCATACATGTCTTTGGAGCTAACAAATGTCTCCTTAGTACATGAAAGCAATGGTTGAATAACATCTTCCACAAAAACAACATCACGACTAACCAGAATGCTTTTAGTCTATGGATGATACAGATGATAGCCTTTACTTTCAGAATTGCACCCAACCAAAATACATTTTACTACTTTATCATCCAATTTTCTGCTCTGTTGTTCAAGCATTAATGCATATGCTAGACAAACAAAAACATGTAGATGAGCAACAGATGGCTTGTGATCATGCCAAGCCTCATATCGAGTGATGGACTCCGAAGCTTTAGTGGGACACGTGTTCAGTACGTATGCCGCACACATAACAGCCTCAAGCCAAAAACTATGTGGTAAAACCTGACTCTTGACCATACACCTTGCCATCTCCATGAGTGACCTGTTCTTTTGTTCAGCAACTCCATTGTGTTGAGGTGTATATGGCACTATACACTAATGTTTTATCCCACATTCAGCCAGAAATGCATTAAAGTCAGAAGACATATATTCCCCCCCTCGATCAGAATAGAGGGTGCCCATTTTACATGGTGTCAAATTTTTAGCCAAAACTAGAAACTGTTTGAAACACATAAACACTTTGGACTTTGCCTTCAATGTATATACCCGTGCGTGCCTGAAAAAATCATCGATGAAAGTCACAAAGTAAAGATAGTTCCAAAAAGAAGGTGTCTCCATAGGACCACACACATCACTATGTACAAGCTAAAACTTTTGAGTAGCTCAAACTGAACCATCTTTTGGAAAGGAAAAATGATGCATTTCTCCCAAAATACAGCCTTCACATACATGTTTACCAGGTGCCTTAAGTTTGGGCAAAGAGGACACCATTTCAGATTTTTGCAGGCATAGTAAACTAGCAAAATTCAGATGACCAAAGCGTGCATGCCAAAGCTTTGCATCTGACATAGCCTGAGAATCATGTACTTCACATGCCAAATCATTTACAGATCTTTCATAGTCTATGAGCTTATAGAGCCCATGACATAAAATGCTAGAAGCAATAATGACATTGCCATTTGACAAATCATGAACTGTACATTTCACAACCAAGACAATAAATTTCACAACCAAGACAATAAATTTCACAACCAAGACAATCTTGGCTAATGCAAAAATTGATAACACATTTTTCTTGATCCCTGGCACAAACAACCAAGACAATCTTGGCTAATGCAAAAATTGATAACACATTTTTCACAACCAATAAATTTCACAACCAAGACAATCTTGGCTAATGCAAAAATTGATAACACATTTTTCTTGATCCCTGGCACAAACAAAGAATCTAACAAAGTGAAAGAACTACCATAAGCAATAATCAAATTGATCTTACCAACTCCCATAACAGGATAGGCATTGTAATAGGATAGAATCTAACAAAGTGAAAGAACTACCATAGCAATAATCAAAATGATCTTACCAACTCCCATAACAAGATAGGAGTTGGCACATGTAATAGTATTCCTTGTAGGGGCAGGCTGGAGTGAAGAAAAAAAATTGCGCTGCGAGGTAATATGTTTTGTCACCCCACTATCAAAGTACCAAACATCAGCGTCTACTACAGACATGCACTGCTCATGAGAAGATGGGTCAAAACTGCAAACAGTAGTAAACACCTATTCTTCTTCCTGCACAAGATTAGTAGACTACGTTTTTGGTGTAGAGGCCTCTACAACAACCATTCGGACCTCTTTCTTCTTTGCCTCTTTAGCAGCTAGTTTTGGATAGCTCTTAATGACATGATCATTTGCTTTACAGTATTTGCAAAACAATTTCTGCTTTCTTGATTTCTTCTCATCTTTGTCTTCCTTCTTCAAATGTGCAGCATTTGTAGTTTTCTTCTTACTGATAGAAGACCTCCATTTACCTTTGCCCTTCCAACTAGCCAGGAAAGCTTGATCTGCAACATGCATAATAGACCTCTTCTGCCTAGACTGGTCTTCCTCTAATAGAACAGAGACTAACTCCTCAAATGATAATGCATTTGGATTGCCTTTCATCATCAAACAAAGAGTAGAAGCAAAACTTTGATATGATTCAAGAAGACCATTCAGAATGGTCTACATAAGTGAGCTATCTGGTACAACTTAATCAGTAAAAATCAACTGTTCTTTCAAATCCTTGATCTTTGTGAGAAAATTATCCATAGAATCACCTTCATTCATGTGCGCACTCTCCAATTCTTTTGGGAGGTTAGCAACACAAGCCTCATTCCTAGCCTGGTACAATGTGGTTAGTGTATCCCAAGCATCCTTGGCTGTTCTGCAAGAGCGAATGAGAGGAATAATGGCATGTTTGACAGACAAAGCTACCAATGCATGTGCCCCGGCATTTCTACCCTCGCAACAAATCTTATCTGTAGTAGGTGCAATAGAAACAGCAGCACGAACAGGAATCTACAAAATATCATCATCTTCGACACCATCTCCATCAGCTCCAACACCTGTATTTGTAGTACCTATATTCCCAGGTGTAACAGGATGTCTTTTAACACCATGCACAAGATTCCACAGTCCTTTTCCAACCAATACATGATGCATCATATAATCCCACAATGGGTAGTCGGTACCATCCAACTTATCCTCAACAGTCAACATACGGAATACATCACTCCTTTCAGCCATGGCTGGTGACTAAAATACCTTGATGCACAAAATTGATTGTATCTCAAAAAGTTGAACCGAATTGCCTAAACAAATTCTGCTAAACATGTAGCAAACTTTGAGATGCTTATACTTGTGAACCAAAACTGGTATATACCTTTGGCACAAAAAGACGAAATAGTCTACACAAACGCTACGATAGTGCATTCGGAGGCCGAAACAAGCTTAGATCGCGATTTTGGCACCACATAACGAAGATGTTTTGATCAGTGAAACACCTTGAGTATGCTTACCAAATTTCGTGTGATTCTCAAACTGCAACCAATGAGGTGTAGACAACGCGATAGATGAAGCGGCAACCTGCTCTGAAACCAATTATTGGAGTTAGATGTCTGTAGAAGCATGTGAACAACACAAGGAAGAAGAAAAAGCTTGGAGCACAACACACAATGCTCAATGTATTACCACTTGAATGTACAAAGATAAGTAGTCTGTTAGGGCAATAGGCATATATACGAGCCGGGGGAAAAAACATCCTAAAGATGGAAGAAAGTGCCTCGGCGGTCCTAGAGTTTTCACACACATCACTAGCTAAATATACCAACACATGTGTGTGTATGAATGTGTTTATGTATGTATGCATAGGCATGTGTGTCTATGTATGCATGTGAGTGTATGTGTGTGTGTCTATGTGTATGTATGTATATGTGCAAGTATCTCTATGTGTTGTGTATGTGTATATGTGTATGTTTGTGTATGCATATGTGTGTGTATGTGTATGTGTGTATATGTGTGTATGTATGTGTGTATGCATATGTGTGTATGTATGTGCATGTGTGTGTATGCATGTGTCTATGTATGTATGCATATGCACATGTGTGTATGCGCTTGTGTGTATTTTTGTATACATATGCATGTGTATGTATGTATACATATGTATGTGTTTATGTATGTATACATATGTATGTGTGTATGTATGTATACATATGCATGTGTGTACAAATGCATGTGAGTATGTATGCATATGTGTGTGTACCTTTGTTCTCTCAATCTTTCACACTCTCGCTCCTTTGCTCTCTCGCTTCTTTGCTTTCTCGCACCTTTGCTCTTTCACTTGATCACGACACAAATGTGACAGGGAGAAATCAATTTTTTTTCCAATTCGTAATGCATTGCTCATGTGATGCTAAAGCATCACAGCCAATTTTCACCATCTCTACAAGCATTGCTAGGCTTCAATGCTATTAGTGACGGTCATTATGAGTGACATATAAGGGATGCTTGACATTGCTTATGTGATGCTCTCAATTTATTTCTTTTTATTCTCCTTTTGGGCTATCGCTTATGTGATGTTTTCTAACAAGAGTTTCCCACATATACATATACACATATACATGTTTTAGGAATATGGTTTTAGGATTAGGTTTTTATGGTTTTACGTACATACGCACATGCATAGACATATACATACACACATGCACACATATACATACACACATGCACACATATACATACACACATGCACACATATACATGTTTTAAGGTTAGGGTTTTATGATTTTACTAGAATGCATACATAGATATACACATACACACATATATACACACATACACATATGCATACACACACATAAAGTCACATAAACACACATACACAAACAAGTCACATACATACACATGTTTTATGGTTAGGATTTTAGGATTAGGGTTCTAGCGTTTACATACATACAAACATGCATACACACATGCATACATGCATATACATGCACACACACATGTCACATATACATAGACACATGCACACATATACATACACACATGCACACATATACATGTTTTAGATTAGGGTTTTAGGGGTTTACACTCATGCATACATACATATACACATACACACATATATACATACATACACATACACACACATAAACTCACATATGCAAACATATACACACATGTCACATATACATGCACATGCTCACATTTATGTGTTTTAGGGTTAGGATTTTAGTGTTAGGGTTTTAGGGTTTTACATAAATGCACACATGCATACACACATATACATATACACACATAAAGTCCCATGCACATACACATACACACATGTCACATATACATACACACATGCACACAAATACATAAACACATGCACACATATACATCTTTTAGGGTTAGAATTTTAGGATTAGGTTCTAGCAATTTACACACATTCATATATACATATACACATACACACATATATACATACATAGACATACACATACACATGCACACACATAAATTCGCATACACACACATGTCCCATATACATACACACATATACATGTTTTAGGGTTAGGATTTTACGGTTTTACATACATACACACATGCACACACACATATAGATACACAAATGCACACATATACATGTTTTAAGGTTAGGTTTTTAGGGTTTTACACACATGCATACATTCATATACACATACACCTATATGTACATACATACACATACACACACATAAAGTCACAAGCACATACACACACACATACACATACACATACATGTCACATATACATACACACATACACACATATACATGCATACATATACATGTTTTAGGCTTAGGGTTTTAGCGCTTTAAAATTTTTAGTACTATGTATAATTGAACATATATGAAGTTAGGGTTTTGAGACTAAAATTAGTATACATAAATAGATATGTAAAGAACTAGGGTTCTATGATAAATATATTAGTATTCATAATTAACTATGAAAAGATCTAGGTTTTTCAAATTAAAATAAATATATATAATTAAATATATAAAAAATAGAGTTTTAGTTTTAATATTAATATATAGTCAAATATATATAGAAATTAGGATTTCAAGATAAACACTATTATATATAATTAAGTAGGAAAATGTAGGAGAAAAAATAAATATTTGAGGTTTAAAATTAGTATATATAATAAAATATTAGTCTATATATAATCAAATATACAAAATATTAAAATTTTAGTATTAAAAAATACTATATTTAATTAAATATGTAAATACTTTTTCTCTAGGATTAATAGAAGTATATATAATTAAATATATAGATTACCTAGGTTTTAGAATTTGTAGTACTATGTAGAATTAAATATATAGGAAATTAGGATTATAGAACTAAAACATTTATATATAATGAGTTATACAAAACCTTAGGATTTGAGGATTAAAATTAGTATATACAAACAAATGTACAAATTATTATGGTTTTAGGATTAAAAAATTTAAATAAATAAATACTTTGGCTTTAATTTAATTTAATTTAATTAAAATTTATAGTATATTTAATTTCATAAATAAATACTTTGGCTTTGGGATTAATATAAGTATCTATAATTAAATATATAGAACACTAGGGTTTTAGAGTTTATAGTAATATGTATAATTAAATATATACGAAATATATAGAACACTAGGGTTTTAGAATTTATAGTAATATGTATATAATTAAATATATACTAATTTTATGATTAAAATTAGTATATATAATTAGATATATGAAGAACTTGGATTCTATGGTAAAAATATTAGTATACATAATTGAATATGAAAAAAGCTAGGGTTTTCAAATTAAAATAAATATATATAATACAATATATAAACAAAATAGGCTTTAAGGTTCAATATTAGTATATATAATCAAATATATTTAAAAAATAGGATTTCAAGATAAATGTTATTATATATAATCAAGTAGTAAGAAATAGTAGAAAAACCAGGGTTTAAGGATTAAAATTAGGGTTTGAGGATTAAAAATAGTATATATAATTAAATGTACAAGATATTATAGTTTTTGGAAGAATATAATTATTTATAAATCAAATAGTTTAATACATTATTAGAAAAAATAATTTAATATATATTATTATACATAATTTAATATATAAGTATACATAATTTAATATATTATTTAGTATACATAATTAAATATATAATAAATTAGGGTTTTAGGAAGAAAATTTTTATTTATAATCAAATAAAAAATTTAGGGTTTTAGGACTAGAATTAGTATATATAATTAAATGTATCACAAATTAAATGTCATAACACCTTTACATGGTATCAGATGGCATTTTTGGATCCGGAGTAGAGAGCCGCATGTCCTTGCACTCAATGCAAGTATCAAATATTTTGTAAATGGATTTATATTGCACATGTGTAGATGAACTTCAAAACCTATGCTTCCAGTTCCATGGTTCCATTGGTGAGCATATCGACCCACATGAAATTGCACCATCTACCTCTCATGGGTAGAAGAGAATGAAATGCAAGGTAGAAGGACAAGGTACTGGGAGCATGACACAGAATGGACACATGGAAGAAATGCTTGAGGCATTTTATGACATGGAATTGATGGTGGAGAGAATCTCGTAGGTTCCATGGATACGACACAATTTCCATGGTTAGAAGTCAACAAAGAACATCAGAACATGCAAAGACTAGCCCGTTTACCACTCTACAATGGGGCAAAGATATTTTTCCTACATGCATCGCTCTCAATGCTCAATCTTCAATCCATTTATGGATGGTCAGATAGTAGTGTCTCTTAATTGTTCAGGAAAAGTGGATTTGAAATAAACTTTGATTGTTGTATCAAGTTTATTCCAACAACAATGAACTCACAGAGGTTGTTGCTCTCTCTACAAGGTTCCAAATTGGATGTGTGTATTAGTGTCTCATTTATGTGTACAAATTTTGAGAGCATTGGATTCAGTAGAGCTCGAGAAATCTCAATTGTACTCTCTCAGGGTCTATCATCTGCACAACCCTGAAAATCGAGGGTACCTCTATTGAGTGTTCAGTTCATTCTAGAAGCATATCTTTCTTATTACTAGTAATATTGTGCATTTTAGAGATTCAACCCTATTTATAAAATTCCTCCAAAAGGAATTGTTCCAATTGTAATCATGTTGGCTGCTCTAAGCATCTGAAGTTGAGTGTTTCATGCAAAGATAACAAGTTGTTTGACCTGCTCAAAGTGCAAACTTTTTTATATTGTACCAACTCTTTCTCCTTGATGCTTGAAAGTGCATACTAGATTTTTATTGCACCAATCACGTGCCTATAATGTCCATTTGACTCTCCAAAATCTCAAGGGTTGGTCGTGTGTTGGTTGGCATACCAAACTTCATCACTTGGGAACTCACTTTTCTACCTCCTCCAAGCTTCTCCAAGTTTTGTTAATGGTATCAGAGCTAGATCAAGATGGGTAATGGATTTCCCTATATTATTCAAAAGCTTGATAGACACATCTATGATGCTTGACAAATCAGAATGGAGGCCTATTTGTAGGGTAGAAATCTTTATGGAATCGTATCAAGTGATGAAGCTATTCCTACTCCAAGATCCAAAGGAGGACCTACACAAGAGAAGATAGAGAAACTCACACTTTGGTGTGGAATGGATGCTCAAGCAAGGTCATATGTACTAAAGTCTTTGTCTGATTTTCTATTACCATATATTAGAGGATGCAAGATTTCTCAAGAGACTTAGGATGCCCTAGAGACTTTCTTTTCTACTAGTACCAAAGTAAGAAAGAATCCTCTTTGGAATGATTTGAACCAAATGAAGAAGGAACCAAAAAGAACTATCATAGAGGTTTTTACCAAGGTCAAGGAGGTTGCAAATCAGTTAACATCCATTGGAGATCTGATTTAAGAATTGGCCATCATGAGGCATATTTGAAATGGAATTAGAAGTGATAAGCAATTGCAATCCTTCACCATAGCTTATGATCTCATCATTGATGTACAAACCCCAGATTTCAACGTATTTCTTGGACAATTCCTCAGCCAAGAGGCCAACAATAATATAAAGGAAGGTAACTCTTATCAAGGTAATATTACAAGCTCTCCTTATGTAGATAAGAAAGACAAGAAGTATAATTGCAATAAGAATGATGAAGAAGAAGAGACTTCCCAAGCCAACTATCCAAGCAAGAGCAAGTGGAAAGGGAACGAGAAGGAGCAAAGCATGAAAAATCCAAAGGTCAAAATGTTCAGCCTTGTGCCATCTATAAGAAGACCAACCACATCACTCCAAATTTATGGTTCAATGGAAGGACTCAGAAAGGAGGTGGAAGAAAAAATAGAGGAAGAGATTGACACTACTTCAACACTTAGAACAATAGAATTCACAAAAGAATGGACTTCAACAATTACTTAAAAGATCAACCACATGAAGACTCATTTTCTTCTAATGAATCTGAGGCACAAAGAAGGTAAAGAAGTATGATCATTTGTTCTTCATAGATTTAGGATGTTATAATCATGTTGTAGGAAACATTGCTCTTCTATCTGACTTGGAAAGTCCAAAGCATGGACATGAACTACAAATAAGGGATGACACTAAGACCAAGGTGGAGAATATTGGTAATTGAAAAGCTTTTGATGGCAGGTGAAACATTCAGAGTTAGGTTCTCTATGTACCCACTATCACTAAAAACCTAATAAGTGCAGGCCAAATAGTTGAAAAAGAATTGGAAGTTCAGTTTACCCAACATTGGGCTTTTGTGGAAGATCCATGTCAAGGCTTCGAGAAAATAGCCAAAGGTGAGAAGCATATTAGGCTCTTTACTTTTGAAGTAGAGGAAACCAAGAACATAGTTGAATTTTGTTGGATTTAGACATCTTCAGAACCACGCGAACATCACAAGGAAGAAGAAGAAGAAGCTTGGAGCACAACACACAATACTGAATGTATTACCACTAGAATGTACAAAGATAAGTAGCCCGTTAGGGAAATAGGCGCATATACAAGCTAGGGGAAAAAACCTCCTAAAGAGGGAGAAAAGTGCCCTAGTAGACCTAGAATGTTCACAAACATCACTACCTAAATATATCAACAAATCCCCCTTGGGAGTGATGCGATGAACAAGGAGCTGGTACTCATGTATAAGGAAGTTTCAAGATATGGGGAATCAATCCACAAAAGGAAGTAAGCCCAAAGCTTTACTGAAGGCTTCAAACTTGTCCCTAGGTAGAGCCTTCGTGAAAAGTTCTTCAATGTTCTCCTGCATGGGAATATGCCAAGCTGATCTCTCTAGCAGAGAACCTCTCCCTGACATAATGATAATGCAGCTCAATGTGCTTAGTGCGAGCGTGGAACACAGGGTTTCTCGCAACTGCCAATGCACTCTAGCTGTTAGTGAAGATGGTTGTGGCATAAGACTAACCAAAACCCAAATCAGCCATAAGGCATCTAAGACACACACACTCAACAGTCGTTGTGAAAGTTGCCCTATACTCAGCCTTACGATTGGAAGTGGCCATAGTAGGCTGCTTCTTGCTCAACCAAGATATACATGAGCTACCAAGCATGAAGCAAAAGCCACTAGTGGACACACGAGTGTCATAGCAACCAGCCTAGTTAGAGTAAAAAAAACATGCAAATCTAGTTGTAGTGATCCCCCCTTGGGATAAAACAACCCAAGTAGTCGAGTACCACTCAAGTAGCGAAAGATGCGCTTAACCAACTACTAATGCTTGACACCTGGGCAATGCATAAACTTTCTTATCTTTGAGACTGAAAACTTAATATCTGACAGAGTAATGCATACAGAAATCAAGCATCCAACAGCTTGCTAATAGAGAACAACATCAAATGCATCTCCGGCTTCATGAATAATCAATCATAAACCTATCTCCCTAGGAGTGGCAATAGGTTTATAGTCTTCAAGGCCAAAATGTTGCAATAATGTGTCAATATATTTCATTTGACACAAAGCTATTCTTCCATCAACCTGCATAAACTAAATGCCGAGATAATGATACAAATGCCCCAAATTAGGCATCTCAAATGAGGCATGTAAATCAGCCTTAAAATCCACCATATGCTTCTCATGAGGACCAGTGAGCAGCATGCCATCAATGTATACAACACTGATCAGAAGCACATCATTTCCACACTTAACCTATAAGGTGCTTTCAGTTGGACTCTTCTCAAAACTATGTGCAATTAGATAGGCATGTATCTTTTTATACCAAGCACATGGTGCTTGGTTTAAACCATATAATGCATTCTTTAACTTGCACACCTGGTTTTCATGCCCTTTTTGCACAAAGCCACGGGGTTGAAAAACATACACTTCCTCATGCAAGTCACCATTTAGAAACATTGTTTTAATGTACAACTCATGTACATTCCAAGCATGATGATCTGCAAGTGCATAGATGCTACAAACAGTAGTCATTTAGCATGTAGGTGCAAAGGTTTCATCAAAATTAATGCCTCTTTCCTATGCATAACCCTTTGCAACAAGCCTAGCCTTATACCTATCAAATGTTCCATCAGGTTTATGCTTCAGTTTGTATACTCATTTAGTGCCAATGGCCTTCTTACGAGGAGGCAAGTCGACCAAGTACCATTTTTTATGATAGCATCAGATTTAGATTGCATTACAGTCATCTAATGTTTAGAATTTTATGCTTCATCAAACAAAAGAGGCTCAATCTCATCACAAAGACTAGAGGCAGCCATACGATAGCAATCAGATGCAAAAGAGGCACTATGAGAGCTTGATCGAGTACGATATGACAAAGGTGCATCTAATTTGCTCTCACACAAAGCCTACACCACCCATTTTGGCATAGTTTTTGTCTCCTCAATATCAGCTCTCTCATCAATAAGTGCATCATGTAAATCTGCATCAGAAATGGAATGATCTGCATCATCACATGAAACTTGCAAAGGCTCAGAAGTTGCCTCATTAGGACCACACTAGACTATCCACTTGTAAAAAGAGGCAGCAAAGTATCATACATGTCTTTGGAGCTAATAGATGTCTCCTTAGTACATGAAAGTAGTGGCTGAATAGCATCTTTCACAAAAACAACATCACAACGAACTAGAATGCATTTAGTCTATGGATGATACAAACGATAGACTTTGCTTTCTCAATTGTACCCAACAAAAATACATTTTACTGCTTTATCATCCAATTTCCCGTGATGTTGTTTAGGAACTAATGCATATGCTAGACAACCAAAAACACATAGATGAGCAACGGATGGCTTGAGACCATGCCAAGCCTCATATGGAGTGATAGAATACAATGCTTTAGTGGGACACATGTTAAGTACATATGCTACACACATGACAGCCTCAAGCCAGAAACTATGTGGTAAAGCCTGACTCTTAACCATACACCTTGCCATCTCCATGAGTGACCTGTTATTTTGTTCAACAACTCCATTCTGTTGAGGTGTCTATGGTACTCTACATTGATGTTTTATCCCACGTTCAACCACAAATGCATTAAAGTTAGGAGACATATATTCCCCCCATCAATCAAAATGGAGGGTGCCCATTTTACATGCTAACAAATTTTGAGCCAAAACCAAAAACTATTTGAAGCACATCGACACTTCAGACTTTACTTTCAATGGATATACCCATGCATGCCTGGAAAAATCATCGATGAAAGTCACGAAGTAAAGATAGTTTCCAAAAGAGGGTGTCTGCATAGGACCATAGACATCATTATGAACACGCTGCAATTTTTGAGCAACTCAAACTGAACCATCTTTTGGAAAGGAGGAATGCTGCATTTTTCCCAAAATAGAGCCTTCACAGACATGTTTTTCGGATGCCTCAAGTTTGGGCAAAGAGGATTTCATTTCTGATTTCTGTAGGCGTAGCAAACTAGTGAAATTCAGATGGCCAAAGCATGCATGCCAAAGCTTTGCATCTGACATAGCGTGAGAATCATGTACTGCACATGCTAAATCATTCAAAGATCTTTCATAGTCTATGAGCTTATACAATCCACGACATAAAATGCCAGAAGAAATCATCACATCGCCATTGGACAAATCATGAAGTGTACATCTATCATCAACAAATTTCACAACCAAGACAATCTTGGCTAATGTAGAAATAGAGAACATATTTTTCTTGATCCCTTGCACAAATAAAGAATCCAACAAAGTGAAAGAACTACCATCAACAATAGTTAGAATGATCTTACCAACTTCCATAACAGGATAAGAGGAGTTGTTGGTGCAAGTGACAGTATTCCTTGTGAGAGCAGACTCGAGTGAAGTGAAGAAACTGCGCTGCAAGGTAATATATTAGGTTGACCCACTATCAAAATACCAAACATTTGAGTGTACTGTAGACATACACTACTCATGAGAAGATGGTTCAAAATTGCAAATAGTAGTAAATGCCCATTCTTCATTCTCCACAAGATTTCTAGACTCTGTTTTTGGTGTAGAGGCCTCTACAACAACCATTCCAGCCTCTTTTTTCTTTCCCTCTTTTGCAGCCAGTTTTGGACAATTCTTTATGACATGATCATTTCCTTTAAAATACTTACAAAAGAATTTCTACTTTTTTTATTTCTTCTCATCTTGTCTTCCTTCTTCGAATGCGCAGCATTTGCAGATTTTGGCTTACTAGTAGATGAGCTCCATTTACCTTTGCCCTTCTAACTAGCCAGGAAAGCTTGATCTTCAACATACATAATCGACCTATTATGCCTAGACTGGTCTTTTGCAATAGAACAGAGACTAACTCCTCAAATGACAAGGCATTTAGATTTCCTTTCATCATCAAATGAAGAGTAGAAGCAAAACTTTGATATGAATCAGGAATACCATTCAGAACGGTCTGCACAAGTGAGTTATCTAGTATAGCTTCATCAGCAAAAATCAATTGTTGCTTCAAGTCTTTGATCTTTGTTAGAAAACTATCTATAGAATCACCTTCATTCATATGCAGCCAAGATTTCGGAAATACACTTATGATTACAAGAACACCCATGTAGGGAAAATAATACAAGAAGATGTAGCCAATACAAGAATTCCCACAACCCGGGACCAATAGGTATGGAAAATTGGACTAGAGATGATACAGGAGATCCCAACAACCCGGGATCGTAAGTATGAGACAAGATATCTGGATTACAAGAACTCCCTTCTGGGAGATGAACTAGATACAAGAAAGAACTCGACAAGATCTCGTACTACGATTACAACAAGACAAGACAGGATGTCCAAGAACTAGACTAGACAGAACTGGAACAAAGAACAAGACAAGAACTGGAACTGGAACTTGGAGAGTACTTACTTGGCAGTCACGACTCCTTGAGCTCCAAAGACTGGTATTGGCAAGACTGATTATGAATGTGGTCAACCCTTCCTTATATAGTTTTTCAAGGGTGGTTCATGAAAGGTGGTTACGAATTGATGATGTCATCGATGATGTCATAAATTTGAAACATGAGCTCTAGATATCCAAATGAGGCAAGTAAATAGCTGATCTTAGGGTTTTGGCATGCTCTAGACGCAATGGAAGCATTGGTTTCCTCAAAATTTAGAGCCAATCATCAAATATAGAAATCACATGGAATCTTAGGTCTAGGGTGGTTTCCTTGTCCATGACATCACCTCCCCCTCAAGCGATGAGTTCCACAAGGAGCGGTCATGATCTCTGGTCTCGGCTTCATTGGATTTTTCTTATGAAATTCTCAAACCTTGATTGGTGCTCTATGAAGGTTCTCTGCATGTTGCCAAGTGCGATCACTGATGTCATTCCCTTTCTAATGAACAAGATACTCCAATCTTCCTTGGGGTATTCTTGAATCTAGGACATGCTCGACCTCGAATTCTTCATGATCATCAATCTCGATAGGTGGTGAAGGACTTGGTCTCTCCCCCCTTAATGGTGAAATGTGATATGGTTCCAACAAACCCGACCTTGGATGCCCATACCAGTCTTGGGAGCTCAAGGAGTCGTGACCGCCAAGTAAGTCTCACCAAGTTTGAGTTCCAGTTCTTGTCTTGTTCCTTGTTCCAGTCCCGCCTAGTCTAGTTCTTGGACATCATGTCTTGTCCTATTGTAATCTCCTAGTATGAGATCTTGTTGAGTTCTTTCTTGTATCTAGTTCATCTCCCATAAGGGAGTTCTTGTAATCCAGATATTGTCTAATACTTACAACCCTGGGTTGTTGGGATCTCATGTATCATCTCTAGTCCAGTTTTCCATACCTATTGGTCCCGAGTTGTGCGACATCCTGTATTGGCTAGATCTTCTTGTATTATTTTCCCTACGTGGGTGTTCTAGTAATCATAAGTGTATTTCTGAAATCTTGTCTAGTGAAGTCAGAGAGCACAATCTAGTGCTCCCCTGACATTTTGGCAAGACTGAGAATGAATGTGGCCAACCCCTCCTTATATAGGTTTTCAAGGGTGGTTCATGAAAGGTGGTTATGAATTGATGATGTCATCGATGATGTCATCAATTCAAAACATGAGCTTTGGATATCCGAATCAGGCAAGTAGACAGTCTATCTTAGAGTTTTGGCATGCTCCGGACGTAATGGAAGCATCGATTTCCCCAAATTCTGAGCCAATCATGATATAGAAATCACATGGAGTCTGAGATCCAGGGTGGTTTCCTTGTCCATGACACTCTCCACCATCTTCTTCAACAACAATAACCTACAAAAGATTGTGCTCTCTCTACAGAGCCACAATTTAGATGCATGAGCATTCATTGGAAACATATTAGTGTCTAGTTTGTTTTTAGAGCAATTGCTTAGTAGATTTGGAGAAATCTAAACTTTACTCTCTTAGGGTCTATCTTTGCACAACCCTCAAAAATTGGGGATACCTATGTTGACTTTTAAGTTCATTCCACAAGCATATCTTGCTTATCACTTGTACTCTTTTGCATTTGAGAGAAAAAATTCTATTTATAACATTCTTGCGATAGGAATGTTTTTAATTGTGATCATACTGGCTGCTCTGAGCATTTGAAGTTGAGTGTTTCATCCAAAGCTAGCAAGTTTTTTGAGCTATTCAAAGTGCAAAATTATCTGTTTTGTATCGGCTCTTTCTCTTTGATGCTTCAAAGTACATAGTGGTTTTTATTGCACAAATTTCATGCTTATAAGGTCTATTCGATTCTCCAAAATCTCAAAGGGTGGTCGTATGATGGTTGGCTAGACCAAACTTCATCACTTGGGAACTCACTTTTCTACCTCCTACAAGCTTCTCTAAGTTCTTATCTTTTAAACTAGCAAATCATAATTGCTTGGAAGAAGCAACAATTCTTGAGTCTTATGTTTTATGCAAATAATCAATAACTTTGATTCTAATATGTTGTTCAGAAGCCCACATATTGGTGAACATTAAAGCCTACAAATAAAAATAAATTATTAGACGAGAAACTAATATACATGTATGTGCAAAAATAGAATATTAGTAGAATCAAATTACCTTTATTTCACAACCTATCATTAACTCTCTCTACTCATCTCAGATTTGTTCATTATTTGCATTGACTTGTTGTTTACAAATATGTAGTCAATCTATGAAAGAAGATATATCTGTATTCTCATTACTATAGAGATTAGGTCTATATCTTTTGTTTCTTCATCTTTTACTTTTGAGATTTTGAAGTTTCTGTTCATAATCATTAATGAATGCTTGCATGCATACACTATTATATGCAATAAAAGTAGAAATATCACTTTTTTCTTGCAATGTAAATTAAAATGGAACTCTCTTACTTGATAATACCTCATCTATCAGTTTTGAAGAAGACTCATTAGTACATGCATGTGGAGCTTCATCATGAACTCTTTCAAGATATTTAGTAACATAGTACATGCACTCCGCAAGCATCCATCCCTTTGCCATAGATCCTTCTTCTTTTGCTCTTTGTCACACATAACCTTTTAATATGCCCATAAATTGCTCAGCCCAAACATCTCCTACTTTCATTGCACATCCATCGATAACAAGAGGAAGAATGTGCATTAGAAGGTTATGCCAATCATGTGTTTTTAACCTACATAATCTCTTCTCATCCAACATAAACATGTTTTGGAAAGGTGATTCATATCCTATAGGTGTTCGAATTGACTAAATCCTATTGTTTATAGTTTGCACCTCCTTTGTGATAAGTATCCAAGGAGAAGGTTCATAAGTTATTTCCTATTGATATTTATAAAGAATTGGCCATAACTTTGGTCTTGAGTTTTGATCCTTTAAATCATTTCTTGATGTTCTTGTGTCTTTTAATCCAAGAATATATTGCCATAATGAATAACCGAAATTCTTGAATATATGCATAGGATCAAGAAGATGATAGATCTTTAACTCTTTCTAATACTCCAAAGAATACCATATAAACATATTCTCTGCTAGTGATAGTTTTCCTTTATCTCTAATCTTCACATTCTCATCATCTTCATTATCACTAAAGATTTTGGATTGTGGATCTATAAGATGCCCTTCTATCCATTTTTGGTACCAATCCATAGGTATCATTGATTTTGGACACTAACTTGTTTCGATCTTTCCATTAAAATATATTGCTTTTCTTTTGCGTCATAATGGATGATTGTTAGGCAAGAACCTTTGATGTTGAAGACAAATATTTTTATTGCAATTTTTAATATAAATAGATCGCAATCAATCACCACAGTGAGGGCAAGCCTTATATCCCTTAGTAGATATTATTGCATGCATGAAAACCATAAAAATATAATTACATAAACTCACATACAATTGTATATATATTCAATAAAATAATTACATCATTACCTAAATAGACAACATATCTTGGAAAATTGTGTAAGGTCCAAGGGAGGATTCCACAAACCATAATGTGTCTTTGATTAAGTATTTTTGATACATCAATGACATGAATACCTCTCCATAACTCTTAGACATATCAATGAGAAATAACCCCATCTAATGCAATTCCTATTCATACTGCATGACTCTTGTGCCAAATTAGGCCATCTAGAATAAATATGTTAAAAAGTTGCACTACGTGTTGGAATTCTCATTACTCAATTGCTACTTTTATGCAAATCCCCATGTCAAAAGCTTTAATAATTCAGGGCTTTGAAACATATGTTTAATTCATGGAGCTAATGGAAAATGTCTCAATACCTTTCTTGGGATTTTACCCTCTTCATCCTTATGTCAAGGGGATTGACATTTTGGAAATGTCAAAGATTCTACATATTCACCTCCATAAAAAATACAATCATTAGTACATGCATGTATACAATGATAATCTATACCAAGATTGTTGATTATTCTCTTCATTTCATCACGCAATGTAGAAAGAATATTGTTACTTGGTAAAAATGTTTCAAATAGTAATCGGCAAGTTCCTTAAAAAAAGTATTATGAATGACAATAAATAGATAAATAAATAAATCTCTCTCTCTCTCTCTCTCTCTCTCTCTCTCTCTCTCTCTCTCTCTCTCTCTCTCTCTCTCTATATATATATATATATATATATATATATATATATATATATATATATATATATATATATATATATATATATATATATATATATATATATATATATATATATATATATATATATATATATGTGTGTGTGTGTGTGTGTGTGTGTGTGTGTGCATGTGTGTGTGTATGTATATGTATATATATATATATATATATATATATATATATATATATATATATATATATATATATATATATATATATATATATATATATGTGTGTGTGTGTGTGTGTGTGTGTGTGTGTGTGTGTGTGTGTGTGTGTAAGTGTGTATATTGTTGGAACATCAATCTTACACTATGCTTGAGTTGGATTTGATCTACATAAAAAATCTATTGTTTGGATTATGTCAAAAATGTTTGTTGGAGATTTCTTTTACTTATGCTCATTTGGTGTATTTTTTTAGAAGCTTTTTTATGGATCATTTACCATTTTGAAAACCTAGAGCTGTAATCATGTAAAAGTAGAAAACGAGCGCTCAAATTCCATGAATTTGAGGTAGTTGAGTTTGGCAATCAATGAATCAATCAATCACCTAAAAGTAGATCAAACTAGATCTTCACTTTTCCTATATTGTAGGAAAGTGAATTGATTCACTTCAACAACTAATCCCACCGTCATTTGAATTCAGAATACACTTGTAGAAGTCATGGAGCACTTCAAGATTCTATATAGAGACTTCAAATCACTTCTAAATTACATGGAAGCAATATACATACACTTGTGGCCATTTCTGCATCATCTTCTTCAAAAACAGTACACTTGGAGAGGGTGTTACTCTCTCTAGAGAGCTCCAAATTAGATGATGAAACATTCATTGCAAAGATATTGGTGTCTTAATTTATGTGTACTAAGTTTCAAAGCATATGGTTCATTAGATTGGAAGAAATCTCTTTTTTCTATCTCGGGGTCTATGTCTATGTAGCCCTAAAAAATAGGAGTACCAATGTTGAGTGTCAAGTTCATTCTGCATTTTATATACTCAAACCTATAGGTATAATTCCTCTAATAGAATTTTTTCCGATTGTAATAATGTTGGTTGCTATGTGCATTTGGAGTTCATTGTTTCACTACTAGAAATAGGGGGTGTGGCGACGCCCCCAAATTGAAAAAAATTGGGGCTGGTCGCTTATGCGACGATACGATTGCATAAGTGACGGGTCTGTTGTTTCCTAAAAACACAAGTCGTCGCATAACCGATGTTAGCATTGCTTATGGGACACAAAAACTATGCATCACAAATAGCATCGCAGTTTAACGACATTGGCAAACTGTCTGCGATGCTAGAGCGTCGCATAAGTGACATCCTAGTGTTCCAAAGCATTGTATAAGAGATGCTCTGAAATGTTTAAAAAAATTTTTGATTTCTCCCGGAACATTTGTCTCGGGATTTGGATGAGAGAGAGAGAGAGAGAAAGAGAGAGAGAGAGAGAGAGAGAGAGAGAGAGAGAGATTGACAAGAGATCATCCTGTGAAGCAAGGTATGCACACACACACAAATTTACACACACACACATACATATGCATACACACACACATATACACATATAGACACACACACATACACACACACATATACACACTAATTTACATACACACATACACATGCATACACACACACATATATACACACATAGACACATGCATACACACATACACACACACATACACACATAGACACACACGCATACACATACACACACACATCCACACACATTTACACATACACGTGCATACAGACACATATATATAAATACACACGTATATACACACATAGACACACACATACACACATAGACACACACACACACATACACACACACATACACACACATACATTCACATACACACACACATACACACGTATACACACACATATAGACACATACACACCCATATATGCATACACACACACGTAGAGAGACATACACACAAATACACATACATGCATACATAATGCATATGCATACATACATGCTTAAATTCATACACACACATACACACGCATACACACATACACATACACATATATATATACATACACACACACATGTAAAGAGACATACACACACACATACACATACAATTATAGATATGCATACATAATGCGTATGCATATATACATACTTACATGCCTACACACACATACACACACATGCATAGATATGCATACATAATGCACATGCATATGCATGCATACATGCTTACATGCATACACACACATACACGTGCATACACACACATACACATGCATACACACATACACATACACATACACACATATATATGCATACACACACACATAGAGAGACATACACATACATGCATACATATGCATTACATATGCATACATAATGCATATGCATATGCATACATACATACTTACATGCATACAAACACATACATACACATGCATACATATGCATACATAATTCACATGCATATGCATACATACATGGTTACATTCATACACACACATACACATGCATACACACATAGACACACACACACATACACACACATATATGCATACAACACACATGTATGTGCTTGAAGATGAAGAGGTGTTGCAAAATCCTTGATCTACACCAGCAAAATGAAATCCAGGAGTATGTGGTGGGCCCTTTTAGCTTGCCAATGGATGTATCAGACACCCTATGTACCTTGGAAGATCACTCTCAAAAAGATAGATCAAAACAGATAAGTTGGAGTTAGCTCAGAGGTGAAGAACTTGCTATTTTGGTTCATATACCTGTCCAATGTTTTTCATGATTCTCTGAGCACAGCAACAATTAGATTAATTCCTTTTGGGAAAGTCTAGTTAACTTAAAGAGCTAACTTTCAAGAGTAATTTAATAAAAAATAATGAACTACACACTGAGAATCATGTTTAACAAGTGATGGCATCATCCCGATTTTCACGGACTGCTACAGTAATGAGACTAGTGAGTAGAAAAATGAACATAACGCAAGATTTAAGATGCCAATGATATTGAAAATTTGTATGCTTATACTAGAAAGTATGCTGAATCTAAAAAGCTTTAAATCATTGAATTTGGGTAAGTATACACGGAGAAACGGCTCTGACAAGATGAGTAAAAAAGTCAGGTACCTGACAGATAAGTGAAAATGAACAGATAGGGCTGACTTCAACTGAACATAACTGAAGATTGAAACACCCAAATAAAATGAAAATTGGTGAGAAAATAGTAGAATTATAGAGCTAACTTATCAATTCAAATCATTGTAAATGATGCACCAAGCTCACAGAAACCATCTCTGCAATCTGACTGAGAAAACTGAGAGATATGGTTGTGAGTAGTACACTTCACAAGAACATGGAAATATGAACTCAAATGATCATGAAAAAGAGAGTATATTGATTTTACAAGACAGTGGACACAATGATACATATGTGTGCCTTGAAATCACACCTTGATATCGCATAAAGCTCAGCTCTTTGAGGTCTTCTCTGAGGTCTCTCTAACCATGACTAAAGCTGCCATCTATTTATAGTTGAGCTTGGGAGGCCAACTTCCCTCAATCACTCTCCAATCAATTAGTGATTGATTTGATTCTCTATCTACCACAAATCATGAATTCATTGCTCCTCTTTCCCTTTTTGATCAAGTGGACTCAACCACTTAAGATTCTTTCACCTTTACATTAAGTAAAGTCTTCAAAAGTTACAAGAGGTAGTTCACAAGTGAACTTTACATTATCTTCATTTTAAGGATTCTTCTTTGAATTTGTGGGAATCAAGCCAATACTTAGGCTTGTCATAGACTTGCTCCAACATACCATACCTTTATGGTTAAAATTTATTTTTGAAATGAGCGTAATCTTTGCTTGAATTCATCTTGACATGGATGTATTGGGAATGTCGATCAAGAATCTTCTAATATGATAGTTATCAATGCTAGTGACATACTTTAATACATATAGAAAAAAATCAATCCACAAAAGAATTTGTGGAAAATTAAAGTTTGATTAGAAAGGCACATTAGGAGAATTTAGAAACTAGGGTGGGAAGTAATGGACCATTTTTTAGGGTTAGAGGTTGAGACATGGAATTTAGTTCGGCTACCTTTATGGAAAGTCATGTTTGGATTCTATAAGATTTTAACATGGGAATATGGGATAACTTTATCGATCACTTTACCTAAGAATCAAAACTAGAGATCCAATATTACATTCATCTTTATTAAAGCAAGCAAGGCAAGTCTGTGGGAAAATTACTTCAAAGATGATGGCCTAGACACATAAAAATTAAAGGTTTGGATAGAGCAAACAATGAAAGTCTATAGGTCAACTCTTCAAGTAGAAAATGACCAAGCTAAAAAGAATTAAAGGTTTCATAATGGAATAAAGAGAGACCTTGTTAATCAAGTTCTCAAGCAACCCGACAAAAAGGTTGTATAGCTAGTTCTTTGCAAAAGAACTAGAAATGACTTTAGCTTATAAAAGGAAATTTAGTATGATACTTCTGCTTACAGGAAATTTTTATAACGTGACAAAGTAGGTCAAATGAAATTAAGTGGACCAATGGACCAAAGTCTTTACAAAAAGGGTGATAATACCAAGTCTATTTAAAGTTCAAATATGAAGGGTATGAACATCAAGTCTATAAGTATTTATGGTAGATTCATAATTGAGAGCCATCACTTGAAAGAGTTGAGATAATTATATCTCTCTACTTACTCTAATGAAGCTAAATGGAATCTAAATCTTTGCATGCTAGATATTGAGAGGAACATGTATGATAACTATGATGTTTCCTATAAAGGTTAAAGGAGTTGATATTCTAATGCATCATAGGAGATTAGACAAGCTAAATAGAATCTAAAGGTTTGCATGTTGGATATTGAGAGGGATATGTATGATAACTATGATGTTTATTGTAGAGAACATCTTGGTGCTAACAAGGAAACTAGTGAGTAAGATGAGTATGGTGATGCCTATAATAGTAGAGGAGTTCACATTTATAGTCCTTTATGTGTCAAGGTCAACAACTAGCAAGGATCATGACATGGGGTCCAATATATCCCTAGAAAGTACAAAGTGTGTCTATAAATATCATAGGAATTATTCCTAGATTCAGTGAGGTGTCTCATACCCATACAATATATAGTGAAAGGTACACAAGTTATGTTGTGAATGGTGCATCCATTATGTTTTATTGAATGTTGATCCATGGCTTAGAACATTGGTCAAGAGATAGATAGATAGATAGATAGATAGATAAATAGATAGATAGATAGATAGATAGATAGATAGATAGATAGATAGATAGATAGATAGATAGATAGATAGATAGATAGATAGATAGATAGATAGATAGATAGATAGATAGATAGATAGATAGATAGATAGATAGATAGATAGATAGATAGATAGATAGAGAGAGAGAGAGAGAGATAGATAGATAGATAGAGAGAGAGATAGATGATAAAGATATATATAGAGATGTTTCAATAAAAGAACCTCTTCTTTGCATGACTTAAGTAATGATGCAAGAGAAGTTTGATCTAAGCAATGATGTGTGAGTAAATGATCCTTTATATTTCTAAGTATGCATTTTGAGGACCTTAAGAAATGAACTAGGGATGTCATATGGCTTGCGGTAAAGACCCAACAATCCCCATACCCCTTAAACCAAGACTTGGTTCATTTCATGGTTGAGGATATGCCATGAGGCCCACATGATTCAATAGGTTCATTCAAAGATACATGCCTCACGGATACATCCTATCATGGATACATTTAGTTTCATGTGTTTCAGATGAGTGTTCTCATATGGATACAACCTCGAGGATACATTATACAGATACATCTAGGTTCATAGGGTTTAAAAGGGTTTCTCAGTGAAGTTTTATAGTTCTATAGATACGTCTCTATTCCTAAGGGTTAAATGGGATTCGTTTTTCAATGTGAACTTTATTGAAAACTTTGCAAAAATGAGAATTAAAGATACAACGTAAAGAAATTCATCATCAAAGAAATTGGAAGTTGATTGAGACTTCGTTGAGTTTTGTTTGCCTTTTATTTTGGTTGATCAACATCCATATGGTGAAGATCTCCATCTTGCAACCCTTGTCTTGATTATGTTTTTTTCTTTCACTTCTTCATCCTCCAAGACATATACCTTTGGTCCTTTTCCATTTTGTAAATCTACCTTGCATCTTTGAGAGATATTTTCTTTCCTTCCACATTAAGAACACTTCGAAAGCTCAAAATATTTTTGAGAATCATGATTCCTAAGACTTCAATTCAAAAAAATCTTGGAATATTATTTGATACAACATAAGAATCATAAGTTTCTTTTCCCATTGATTCTTGTAAGAAATAATTGCACAACGAAATAGACCAATAGATACAATTGAGAAAAAATGTAAAAAAACAGAGATGCAAACTGAGAGAAACAGAACTCAAATTCCACATCTCCAAGAGCAATGGAACTACAAATATGGTGTTGTGCAAATGTGCAGTCCCAATATAAAACTTAGATGGCAATCTAGATAGAATCTAGATGAAGTGGTTACTAGTGCACAATGGTGTGTAGAGCTTCACATTGTCATGCTTATATAGCTTTTACAATGGGAGTACATATAGGTAAATGTGCTTGAGAGACAAAATAGCAGGCAAAATATATAATCTAGCCATATCTCCATGAATAGAAGTCATACAATCTTGGCCCGATGGATCGGGGGATAGGCCCCCTGGGCCCCACAAAAGGGGGCAAGCTCCCCTCTGCACTCCCCCCATTAAAGTTATATGGGGAAATTGGATACTGGCATAAGGCATATATTTTTCTTCTTGAATGGCAAGCTAGAGGCTTAGAAGTTTATGCCCTACCTTCCTTGTGGAGAATGAGTTCTCCTATGCGCAACGGAAATGTGTAGTGAACCACCCTTGTATGTCCTATTAGATATGCTCAATGCCTCACCCTTATGTACCACCACCATTGTTCCATAACACTCTATTTGTAAGGCCCCCATTATGAGGAGAAGCCATGTGAGAGTGTTGGACATTGGTAGGTTCCTGACTTTGAGGTCAGATGAGGTCTAGTGTAGACCGTAGATGGATAGTTAGGAAGGTTACTTCTAAGCCATTGGATTTGGGATTGATCCAATGTGAGGATCAACCTAAATCAAGGGCTAGAAACAAAAGTAGCATTCTTAACTTGGGGAAGGGTCTAATTGATGTGGGCCATTGGATCTAGACTTGATCCTAAGTGTGGATTAAGCAAGATCAAGGGCTACAAACAAATGGTTGTTGATCCTACCTTTCTACCATTGGATTCACCTCATAGATCAATGGTGGAGATTAATTTGGGCATGGATCAAGCTACCACGACCCTAGAACATGGGTAGGCCGACTTAGGCTTGGAGGAACTTATAAAGATGGTCCCATCCCCATCTGGGATCATCAGTTTGTGTGTTTGGAACCATATTTTGGGTGTCCATCTTAGTACCCATTGTGTTGGCCTATAGCCCTTCACCTAGCTTCTATCTAGATCACCATCTAAGCTCCATATAGGAAGTGCATGGATGGATAGAACCATCTATATATTGTTTAGTGTTTGAGTTCCATTGTATTAGTGTTATGCGTTCTAGTTTAATTGAGTTGAGTTCATCTTCTATTCATCTTGAGTCCACTATCCAGCATAACCAAATCTCTTGTGTTATTCCCATGACTAGCAATATCTCTCTTTCTACCTAACCTTGATCTTATATGTGTGCTTTGGTAACCTCTACATGGCATTAGAGCTACACCACTAGCCCACCACTCAATCATTATTCATTCATTTTCCTTTTTCTTACATGGTATCAGAGCTAGGAAGGTATAGTGGATTGCAGAGATCGTGGAGGCCAAGGAATCAACTCTAGCATTTGTGGAAGGAATGCTTCAATGTTCAAGCTTGTGAGAGGTAAATGCTTCAACTCCAAATTTTGTGGTAGGTAAAGGCTTCAACATTGGAGTTCTGGGGAGGCAAAGGCTTCAACCCTATAGCTTGTGGGAGGCAAGGCTTCAACACTAGAGTTGTCAAGAGCTAAAGGCTTCAAAGCTAGAGTTCTTGGGAGGCAAAGGCTTCAAGGCTTCAATTTCATGGGACACAAAGGCTTCAACACTATGGAGGTGTTAGCATCTATGATTGGAAGTGGAAGTGGAGTTGGTGCAATGAATTTGGAAATGCAAACACTATGGGTTCATCCACCAACCTTTAGTGAAGGCAAGTTAGATGGTACGAATTATTTTCTTTGGAAGTTCAAGATTACAGTTATCCTTGATTCTTATGATCTTTTGGAGATGGTGATGGGAAGTGCGCAAGAGCCACAACCTACCTTTGACCCATTGGATCCGAGTATGGTCATTCTTCCAAATACAAAGCTTCTACAGGCTTGGAAGATAAGGAATGCAAATGCACTATATTATATAGCTACCAATTGTACGGAATCTATTCTACCTCTTATTCAGCATACATCCAAGGCAAGTGAGGCATGGAGTATATTAAGGAGTCACTATGAGGTAAGAAACCAAACAGGCATTCAAAATTTAGAAAATCAATTGGAAGCAGAGAAGTTTGCAGAAGGAGAGAAGATGAAGGCATCCATTACTCAGATCAAGAAGCCATGTGATGGAATGGCTTGTGAAGGGATAGAGAAGACTAGCAAGGGACTAGCTCAAAGGTGTCTCCAAAATTCTCCACCAAAGTATGATGGAAGGGCAACTACTCTCAACCCTCAGGTGAGACCTCAAGCTTTGATATTTGAGGAGTTTTATTCAATACCAATGGAAGAGGATTTGCATCTTAAAGCCCAAGTAAGAAGTAGCGAAGGAGATGCTACATTCTCCACCAATGCATCAGGTAAAGGTGTTTCCTCAACCAAAGGTGAGAGTGCAAGAGGAGGAGTAGTAAGAAGAAGATTCAAGGACAATGCTTCCATTGCAAAAGGATGGGACATGCAATTGCAGATTGCCATGTCAAGAGGATAGATGAAGTGAAGGAGGAGACAATACATGGAGCCAAGGCAAAGGTGGTATGCTCCTCAACACAAGAAGAATCAATTATGGATTCATGGGTACTAGACAATGGTGCATCTCATCAAATGACCAATGATATAGGTCAATCTAGCTCTATGCAGCCTCAGCAAGAACCCATCATGGTGACATGGACAATATGGAAGGAGATGAAAAAGCAAGGTAATGTTATTCATCACTTACCTATAGTGAATGAAATGAAGGAACCTTATAGAGCTTGTATGATGGGCAAGCCACATAGAGAGACATTCCCACAAGAAAGCAAGAGTAGGTCAAAGGCTCCTCTAGTGTTGGTATATGCTAACTTGTGTGGTAAGATGTCTATACAGACCTTGGGAGGATCTTCCTACATTGTGATCATCGACAACTATAGCAGGAAGATGTGGATGTACTTTCTTCGTGATAAGGCTCAAGCTTTTGGTAAGATTAAAGAACAACCAGAACTTGTTGAAAATGAACCAGGGAAAAGTGTGAAGAAGCTTGGAGGAGGTGGTGGTGAGCTCAACTCAAAGGAGTTGGAAGTCTTTTGCAAGTGCAAAGGGATAAAGTATCAATCAATGACACCTCACACATCACAGCATGATGGCATTATGGAATGCAAGAGACACACCATTGTTGAGATAGCAATGTGTGAGGGAAGGCATGAGCTTTCCTTCTCAAGATAGAAAGTTTCATCATGAATTCTACATTGGTAAGAATCCATCCGTCTCACACTTTGGAATTTTTGAGAGTATGTGTTATGCTCTTGTCCCAGGTCAAAGAAAGAACAAGTTGGAACCAAAAAGCAAAAGATGCATCTTCTTAGGTCATAATGAAAAGCAAAGGGCTTTCATATTGTATGACCATGAGGCAAAGAAGATCAAAGGGAGTCACGATGTGGTGTCTATGGAGCAGCCACATGTAGTGGAGGAAAAGAAAGGAGCTTCCACTTTATCATCAAGCGAAGGAGTAACTCACTATGTACCTAGCCCAAGAGTCATCCCTACCTATGAACAGGAGGAAGCATCATCATTAGATGGTGAGAAGAGATTCTACCAACCTAAAATCACCCAAACAGATTGGTTGTCACTGCAATGGGTGAAGAAGACGCTCTATGGTCAGAGTAATCCTATGCCAACAACTATTGAAGAGAAGGAAAAAGGACCAAGCAGATCACAGAGAATAGAGGAGCACAAGTGGGCTTCTACTCGCATATTCAGTATAGCCATGATGGTTGTGATTATGAAGCAAGTAATGAAGCCAATAATTGAAGATGAAGCACTTGTAGATTCATCATGGAAGGAGGTTATGCAAGCCAATTTTCACAACTTAATGAAGAATGAAGCATGGGAGGTCATTAGCATCAAGTGGATCTGGCAGGTGAAGCACATGATACAATGGATCTTGGAATGCTATCAGAACACATTGATAGCACAAGGACCTTCACTCGTGAAGGGTTTTTGTTATTCTTTTGCTCTAATGACCACTATTTGCATCATACTAATGGTAGTAGCTCAGACGAAGTGGGAAGTTTTCATGTTACATGTCAAATCAAAATGTTTTAATGTTGACCTCAAGGAGGAGGTACATGTGTCTCAGCCATCAGGGTTTGAGGCTCCACATTCAAAGAGCACATTATGTAAATTGAAGAAGGCATTCTATGTGATGAAACAAGCCCTAAGATCATTGTATGAGCAGATAGACATTGGGAGCTACATGAAGGTCTTTGGTAGTCTTATCTACTTATGAAGTACCATACAAGATATCAGTTTGCTAGTCAGACTTTTTCGAAGGCTTGGGAATAGACCTCATGAAGGACATTCAAGAGTGGGCAAGCAGGTACACTTGAAAAGGATGGTGGAAATAGTCTACTATGCAACCATGAAGAATACAAGGGGTATCCTCACCAAAGTGCTTACAAAGGATCTACTTCAGATACATCTTCGAAGACTTGGCATTGGGCCAAGGAGATAGTTCAACTTTGGCTAGACATTGAGGGGGGGTGTTAGACATGGTCAATGCTCCACCCTCATGAAAGACTTGGCATGATGCCAAGGAGGTAGTTCACCTTTGGGTGGACATTGAGGGGGGGTGTTAGACATGATCAATGCTCCACCTTCATGGAAGACTTGGTATGATGCCAAGAAGGTAGTTCACCTTTGGGTTGACATTGAGAGGGGGTATTAGATATGCTCAATGCCTCACCCTTATGTACCACCACCATTGTTCCATAACACTCTATTTGTAAGGCCCCCATTATGAGGAGAAGCCATGTGAGGGTGTTGGACATTGGTAGGTTCCTGACTTTGAGGTCAGATGAGGTCTAGTGTAGACCGTAGATGGATAGTTAGGAAGGTTACTTCTAAGCCATTGGATTTGGGATTGATCCAATGTGAGGATCAACCTAAATCAAGAGCTAGAAACAAAAGTAGCATTCTTAACTTGGGGAAGGGTCTAATTGATGTGGGCCATTGGATCTAGACTTGATCCTAAGTGTGGATTAAGCAAGATCAAGGGCTACAAACAAATGGTTGTTGATCCTACCTTTCTACCATTGGATTCACCTCATAGATCAATGGTGGAGATTAATTTGGGCATGGATCAAGCTACCACGACCCTACAACATGGGTAGGCTGACTTAGGCTTGGAGGACCTTATAAAGATGGTCCCATCCCCATGTAGGATCATGAGTTTGTGTGTTTAGAACCATTAGGGTGTCCATCTTAGTACCCATTGTGTTGGCCTATATCCCTTCACCTAGCTTCTATCTAGATCACCATCTAAGCTCCATATAGGGAGTGCATGGATGGATAGAACCATTTATATATTGTTTAGTGTTTGAGTTCCATTGTATTAGTGTTATGCATTCTAGTTGAATTGAGTTGAGTTCATCTTCTATTCATCTTGAGTCCACTATCCAGCATAACCAAATCTCTTGTGTTATTCCCATGACTAGCAATATCTCTCTTTCTATCTAACCTTGATATTATATGTGTGTTGTGGTAACCTCTACATGGCATTAGAGTTACACCACTAGCCTGTTGGAGCAAGTCTATGACAAGCCTAAGTATTGGCTTGAGTCCCAAAAAGTCATAGAAGAAGTCTTAAAATGAAGACTATGTAAAGTTCACTTGTGAACTACCTCTTGTAACTTTTGAAGAGTTTATTTAATGTAAAAGTGAAAGAATCTTAAGTGGTTGAGTCCACTTGATCAAAAAGGGAAAGAGGAGCCACGAATTCGTGATTTGTGGTAGGTAGAGAATCAAATCAATCACTAATTGATTGGAGAGTGATTGAGGGATGTTAGCCTCCCAAACTCAACTATAAATAGATGGCAGCTTTAGTCGTGGTTAGAGAGACCTATGTGAAGACCTCCAAGAGCTGAGCTTTATGCCATATCAAGGTGTGATTACAAGGCACACATATGTATCAGTAAGTCCATTGTATTTTACAAGCAATATACTTTCATTTTCATTATCATTTGGGTTCATATTTCCATGTTCTTGTGAAGTGTACTACTCACTGCCATGACTCTCAGTTTTCTCTATCAGATTGCAGAGATGGTTTCTCTGAGCTTGGTGCATCATTTTTAGTGATTTAACTTGGTAAAGTTAGCTCTATAAGTCTACTATATGCTCATCAGTGTTCATTTCGTTTGGGTATTGAAATCTTCAGTTATGTTCAGTTGAAGTCAACCCTGTCTGTCATTTTCACTTCTCTGTCAGGTACCCGACTTTTTTACTCATCTTGTCAGAGTCATTTCTCAGTGATTACGTATTAAAATTCATTGATTTAACCCTTGTCGGATTCAACATACTGTCTAGTATAAGCCTACAAATTTTCATAATCTTTGGATTCCTAAATCTTGAGTTATGTTCATGTTTCTGCTCACTGGTCTCAAACTATAGCAGCCCGTGAAAATCGGGATGATGTCATCACTTGTTAAAACTCATTCTCACTGTGTGGTTCATTATTTTTTATGAGATTACTCTTAAAAGTTAGCTCTTTAAGTTATCTAGATTTTCCCAAGAGGAATTAAGCTAATTGCTGCTGTGCTCAGAGAATTATGCACAACACTGGACAGGTGTATGAACCAAAATAGCAAGTTTTTCACCTCTGAGCTAACTCCAACTTATCTGTTTTGATCTATCTTTTTGAGAGTGATCTTCCAAGGTACATAGGGTGTCTAATACATCCATTGGCAAGCTAAAAGGGCCCACCACATACTCCTGGAGTTCATTTGGCTGGTGTAGATCAAGGATTTTGCAACACCTCTTCATCTTCAAGCACATACCTATCCATCTCTTCACAGTGGTATCAGAGCAAGGTTGGACAACATGGCAGATGGATTTCCTTCACCAATTGACAAATTGGACAGAGGTAACTACTCAGCTTGGTCATTAAGAATGGAAGCTTATCTCCAAGGTAGAAGTTTATATGGTTATGTGGCTGGAGATGAAGTTATGCCAAGTTTCAGGAACAAAAGTCAACCAACACAAGAAGAGCAAGAGAGATTGAGCACATGGTGCTCTAAGGATGCACTTGCAAGGTCTTATCTCCTCAACTCTATCTCAGATTTTTTGTTGCCTCACATTAGAAGTTGTAAGACATCTCAAGAAGTTTGGGATGCACTTGAAGCCTTCTTCTCTTCAAGTACCAAAGCTAGGAAGCATCAACTATGGCTGGATTTCACAACTCTCAAGAAGGCTCCCAAACAAAATGTGACTGATTTTGTCACAAAGCTCAAGGACATAGCAAATCAGTTGGGAAGCATTGGAGAGGTAATAGATGAAGAGCAAATTGTAAGGCAGGTCATCAATGGCTTGAAGGCAAATGACAAGTGGGAAGCATTCACCACAGCTATGGATTTGTACATGGACATGCATGTACCTGATTTCAATACACTTATTGGACAACTACTTACTCAAGAGGCAAAGCTTATCAAAAATGGAGAAAGCTCTAAAGGTAATCAATCTTTGGCTTTATGCACTGATAAAAGCAAGTCCAAAGATAACAAAGGAAAGGCAAAGAAAGTGGATGATGAAGCAGGTACATATCAAGCTAACTATGCAGGTAGAGGAAGACATGGCAGAGGTAGAGGAAGAGGAGGTAGACAAGGCAGGGGGAGATCCCAAGACTCCAACTCATGTTCTATTTGTGGATTAACTAATCATACAACTGAAAATTGCTTTAGGAATTCCAGGAATCAAAGAGGCAGAGGATACAATAGAGGAAGCTATGGCTACTCAAGAGGAAGGTTCAACAATTATCATGGCAACTACAACAACTACAATCATTCAAACTATCAAGGAGGCTACAAAGGAAGGAGAGACTTCAATAACTACACAGAAGACTCAAACAAAGAGGATTCATTATTGATCATGAACATGGCTATGCCACAAGGTAAATCTGATGAGCAGATTTTCTACATAGATTCAGGTTGTTCAAATCATGTGGCAGGAAATGTGGCACTCCTATCAGATTTAGAAGATCCAAGGAATAAGCATGAGGTACAAACAGGAGATGACACAAGACATCCTGTGGAGAAAATAGGCAATGTCAAAGCACCTGATGGAAACATCAACCTACTCAGTAAGGTACTCTATGTCCCTACCATTACAAAGAATTTGATAAGTGTTGGGCAGATAGTAGAGAAAGGGTTGCAAGTCAGGTTCATAAAATCAGGAGCATTTGTTGAAGATCCAAGTCAAGGATTCAGAAGAATTGCAAAAGGTGAAAAGGCAGGTAGATTGTTCACATTCGAATTACAAGACACTAGAAACATTGCTCTCTTTAATTATGGTAGTCAGACACTCACAGAATTGGAAGTATGGCACAAACGGTTAGCACATATTGGTGAAAGGTCATTAAAGCAAATTTGTAGGGACCAAAGTGTACTTGGACTCCCTAATTTGTCAAAACAACATATGATTTATAAGTGTAGTGCATGTCAATTTGGAAAGTCTCACAGGTTACCATTCATGAAGAAAGGTTATATGCATGGAGATCTCTTGGAGTTGGTTCATACAGATGTATGGGGACCTAGCAAGGAAGCTTCAATATCCGGATCAAGGTATTATGTTTCCTTTATTGATGATTGCAGCAGATGGACTATCCTATTCTTTATGAAACACAAAGATGAAGTTTTTTCATGTTTCAAAAGATATTTGGCTCTTGTGGAGAATCAAACAGGTAAATCACTAAAAAGGCTAAGGTCAGATGGAGGGGGAGAATACTTCTCCCATGAGTTTGATTCTTCTCTTCAAGAAAGAGGAATCAAAAGAGAGGTAACTACAAGGTACACTCCTGAGCAAAATGGAGTGGCAGAAAGGAGGAATAGGAAAATTTGAAGCTGCACGGTCCATGTTAAATGAAAAGCATTTGCCTAATTATCTATGGGCTGAGGCTGTATCCATAGCCACTTACTTGATTAACAGGTTGCCTTCAAAATCCCTTGATGGGATGACTCCATATGAGGCTTGGAATGGAAGAAGACCAAGCTTAGATCATTGTAAAATTTTTGGATGTATTGCTTTTGCTCATGTTCCTTCACAGGTTAGAGGCAAGATGGATCCAAAGGCAGAAAGGTGTGTATTTATTTGATATGACAACAATCAAAAGGGCTATAGGTTATACAACCCTACCAACAAAGGATTCTTGGTAAGCAGAGATGTAGTTTTTGATGAGAACAATTCATGGTATGAAGATTCATGCAGGAAGGTCAATTTACCATATGATCTTGAAGAAGATTTTCCAAAGCTTGGTAGAGAACAACCAAAGATTGAAGAACAAGACACCTCGGATGATGATGAAGAATCTCATATGGAAAAGATCAAAGCATGGAAGTCTAAAGGTAAAGCAAAATTGTAGGAACTTGGACATGAGGCAGAATCATCACATCATGGCCTAAGAAGATCTATGAGGGAAAAGAAAAAACCAGAAAGGTATGGGTTTGACACCTCATTAGTAACTAAACATTCTATCTACATAGCATAGGACATAAACCAAGAGGAGCCATCATCATTTGAAGAGGCCAAAGCAAAATCAGAATGGAAGCATGCAATGAAGGAAGAGATTGAAGCACTTGAGGAAAACAACACTTGGGATTTGGTGCCAAAGACTTCATCCATGAAGGTAATAGGCTCAAGATGGGTCTATAAACTCAAGAAGAATTCTGATGGTTCCATTAACAGGTATAAGGCAAGGCTTGTAGCAAAAGGCTTTGCACAAACTCAAGGAATTGATTATGAGGAGACCTTCTCTCCTGTGGCAAAGATGCCTACTATTAGGGCTTTGCTTAGTATTGCCTCTTCCAAGAATTGGAAGATACTTCAACTAGATGTAAAGAATGCATTCTTGAATGGTTGGATAACAGAAGAGGTATATATGGCACAACCACCTAGTTTTGAGAATCAAGTTTATCCTGATTATGTGTATAAACTTAACAAAGCATTGTATGGTCTCAAGCAAGCTCCAAGAGCTTGGAATTTCAGACTTGTTTCATTCTTGCAGGACAAAGGCTTTCAACCAAGCAAGGCAGATCCTTCACTCTTTATCAAGAAGAGTAACTCTGAGGTCATCTACTTATGTGTATATGTAGATGATATTATATGGACAGGAAATGATGCAGATGGTATGAAGAAGATCAAAGATCAGATGAGAGAAGAGTTCAAGATAAGTGATTTGGGTTCACTTACCTACTTCCTAGGTTTGGAAGTTGTCTACAAAGATCATGGTTTGTTTCTCACTCAAAGAAAGTACATTAAGGACATGTTGGCAAAATTCAAGATGCAAGATTGTAAGATTGCAAGTATTCCAATGGACGTCAATCACAAATTGAGCTCACATGAAGGTGAACTCATAGAGGACATCACATCATATCAAAGTCTAGTGGGTAGTCTCAACTATGCCACATTGACAAGAGTAGATATATGTTACAGTGTGAGTGTGCTAAGTCAATTTATGCACACACCAAGGAAACCACATATGGATGCTGCCAAAAGGATTCTCAAGTATCTCAAAGGAACCATAAATGAAGGACTTTATTATCCTTATGTATCTGATTTAGGTTTGAAGCTATTTTCTGATGCAGATTGGGCTGGCTCTAAAGAAGATAGAAGGAGCACTTCAGGTTATCTTACCTTTGCAGGTTCAAAGCTTATTTCATGGTCATCCAAGAAGCAACCCACAGTTGCTCTCTCTTCTACTGAAGCTGAATACAGAGGTCTTGCCATAGCTACACAAGAAGCTATGTGGATGAAGACATTATTCAAAGATCTTGAATTGGAGTTTGGAACTCCAACTATTTATGGTGACAATATGAGTTCTATTCATTTGGCTGCTAATCCTATTTTTCATGCAAGGACTAAACATATTGAAGTTCATTATCACTATGTACGTGACAAGGTTCTAAACAAAGAGATTCAAATATCATATGTGTCCACTCATCAACAATGTGCAGATATTCTAACCAAAGCATTGGATGGTACAAAGCTCTGCAAGTTCAAAGCCATGATTGGTTTGCAGGTAATCTTGGAAGATTGAAGACCTCAAGCATACTTGACTTGAGGGGGAGCTGTTGGAGCAAGTCTATGACAAGCCTAAGTATTGGCTTGAGTCCCAAAAAGTCATAGAAGAAGCCTTAAAATGAAGACTATGTAAAGTTCACTTGTGAACTACCTCTTGTAACTTTTGAAGAGTTTACTTAATGTAAAAGTGAAAGAATCTTAAGTGGTTGAGTCCACTTGATCAAAAAAGGAAAGAGGAGCCACGAATTTGTGATTTGTGGTAGGTAGAGAATCAAATCAATCACTAATTGATTGGAGAGTGATTGAGGGAAGTTAGCCTCCCAAACTCAACTATAAATAGATGGCAGCTTTAGTCGTGGTTAGAGAGACCTATGTGAAGACCTCCAAGAGCTGAGCTTTATGCCATATCAAGGTGTTATTACAAGGCACACATATGTATCATTAAGTCCATTGTATTTTACAAGCAATATACTTTCATTTTCATTATCATTTGGGTTCATATTTCCATGTTCTTGTGAAGTGTACTACTCACTGCCATGACTCTTAGTTTTCTCTATCAGATTGCAGAGATGGTTTCTCTGAGCTTGGTGCATCATTTTCAGTGATTTAACTTAGTAAAGTTAGCTTTATAGGTCTACTATATGCTCATCAATTTTCATTTCATTTGGGTATCGCAATCTTCAGTTATGTTCAGTTGAAGTCAACCCTATCTGTCATTTTCACTTCTCTGTCAGGTATCCGACTTTTTTACTCATCTTCTCATAGCCATTTCTCAGTGATTACTTACTTAAATTCACTCATTTAAAGCTTGGTGGATTTAGCATACTATCTAGTATAAGCCTACAAATTTTCATAATCTTTGGATTCCTAAATCTTGAGTTATGTTCATTTTTCTGCTCATTAGTCTCAAACTATAGCAGCCCGTGAAAATCGGGATGATGTCATCACTTGTTAAAACTCATTCTCACTGTGTGGTTCATTATTTTTAATGAGATTACTCTTGAAAGTTAGCTCTTTAAGTTATCTAGAATTCCCCAAGAGGAATTAAGCTAATGGCTGCTGTGCTCAGAGAATTATGCAAAACACTGGATAGGTGTATGAACCAAAATAGCAAGTTTTTCACCTCTGAGCTAACTCCAACTTATCTGTTTTGATCTATCTTTTTGAGAGTGATCTTCCAAGATACATAGGGTGTCTAATACATCCATTGGCAAGCTAAAAGGGCCCACCACATACTCCTGGAGTTCATTTGGCTGGTGTAGATCAAGGATTTTGCAACACCTCTTCATCTTCAAGCACATACCTATCCATCTCTTCACATAGCCCACCATTCAATCATTATTCATTCATTTTCCTTTTTCTTACATGTTCAGCACTTGGACAAATAGCTGCACCTTAGATAGCTTGCTACTCTCAATACAGAAGTGAAATGGACTTGTGCCTTTATTCAATCAAAGTAGACAAAGAGAGCTTTCCAACAAGCTATAAATAACTTAATTAGGACAAGTTTTGATTAGGAAATACAACTAACAAAGATGAACTACCTCTCAGATGAACTAACAAGTATGCTGAAGAACTAAACTTCACTCTCAGACTGATAACTCTCTGAATATATATCCTTTGAGAAAGATATTTGCTACAAAGAAAGTAAACACAAATAGCTTTCCAACAAGCTAAAAAACAAGTAATTTCGATGAGTTTTTGATCAGTAAACTCAATTGACCAAAATAGACCACCTTAACACATAAGTACACTATAAAACTAGACTTCACTCTCTCATAGATATCTCACAAAATCTATATCTTTTGAATGTGATATTTGGGGTAGAGAAAGTGCATGCCAAGAGCTTTCAAGAAAGACAAAAATGTATGTTTTGGTTGGGAAAATTAACCAACCAAAATAGACTACCTATCTACACAGGTATACTAAAAAACTAGAGTTCACTCTTTCACTGATATCTCATAGAATATGTAAGCTTTCAAGGAGATATTTGAGATACAGAAGATGCACAAGATAAGCTTTCCAATGAGTGTTTGAACGCAAGAAATGGTTACATATACACTGAGATATGAGCTTCATAATAGAGCTCTATACAAACTGATGTGTTGCTGGAAGGAGTCTAAGGGAATACAAAATGACAAAATGGCCAGATCCGACTACTGGGAGCTCTTGCCTCTTTCTCTCCTTGTTTTGAACATGCTCCCACTTCACTTTTATAACCAATGAGCATGTGAAGAAGTTTGTGCCTCCTTCTTAACTCACCACTTTGCCCACTACATGCCACTAACTACAAGGCAAGATATTGTATCTCTTACTCATCATGAATTTTCACTAGACTTTTTTCTTTTCTTTTTTTCTTTTTCTCTTTTTTTCCTTTATCTTTATATTTGGTAAATTTATCCAAGCATAGCTCATATGAAAATGAGCTTGTACATTTATCTTCAACACTCCCCCTCAAGCTCATTTGGGAGTTATCTTCAACCATGTCCTGCAAATTTATCACATCCTTGAAACCTTTGAGTTTAGAAGCATCCAAGAACTTTGTAAACATATCGGCAACCTGATCTTTCGTTCTGATGAACTTTATCTCCATATCTTTGCTCAATACCTTCTCCCTTACATAATGGTAGTGGACCTCTATGTGCTTGCTCCTTGCATGAAACATAGGATTGCTTGCCAAGTAAATATTTGACATGTTATCATCGTATATAGGGATGGTTTCAACTTGCACTCCAAGATCGGCCAAAAGCTTTTTAATCCACATTGCTTCACATGTGGCAAATGCTAATCCTCTATATTCAGCCTCCATGGATGAAAGTGCAACAGTAGGTTGTTTCTTTGAGCTCCATGTGATAGGTTTGCTTCCACATAACCTGAGGTTGATCTTCTATCTTCCTTTGAACCTGCCCAATCAGCATCGATAAATCTTTTGACCTGCAATTCTTCATCAAACTTGTAAAACAAAGCATGATTAACTGTATGCTTTATGTATCTCAACACTCTCTTGGCTGAATTTAAGTGTTCACTTATCAAGGCTTGCATAAACTGAGAAAGGACACCAACAACATAAGATAAATCAAGTCTTGTAATGTTTGCATAGATTAATGATCCTACAATGCTTCTGTATGTTCTTACATCTTCCAATGGTTCTCCATCATTTGAAAAAATCTTTGTATTTGTGTCCATGGGTTGAATGAGTGGTTTGCATTCACTCATTCCAAATCTGAAAAGAACATCCAACAAGTACTTCCTTTGCATCAAGTAGATGCCACTCTTTCCATAAACAACTTCAATTCCTAAAAAATATTTTAGCTGTCCAAGATCTGAAATTTTAAACTCCTTACCAAGCTTCCTTCTGATATCTTTAATCCCTATAAAATCATTTCTTGTTATGATGAGTTCATCGACGTATATGCAAATATATACCTCTCTATTTTCTTCCTTCTTCATGTACAAAAAAGGATTTGCACTACTTGGGTTGTATCCACACTTAGTTAGATATTCTACCAATCTCTGATTCCATGCTCTTGTTGCTTGCTTCAAGCCATAAAGTGCCTTCTTCAACTTGGAAACAAAATCTAGATGGTTTTCATCTTCAAATCCAACCAGTTGACTCATGTATACCTCTTCTTGTAGTTCTCCATTAAGAAAAGCATTTTTGATGTCGAGTTGATATAATAGCCATCTCCTTGAAGCACCAATTGTGATTAATGTTCTGATAGTTTCCATCTTTGCAACAGGGTTGAAAACTTCATCATAATCTATGCCTTGTGTTTGTTTAAATCCTTTGGAAACTAATCTAGCTTTATATCTAGCTAGTGAACCATCAGCATTCCTCTTTACTTTAAACACCCATTTCTTTGGAACAATCTTCATACCTTCTTTCTTTGGCACTAGCTCCCATGTGTGATTATCTTTGAGAGCTTTGATCTCCTCTTTCATAGCTTGCTTCCATTCCTTTTGTGTGCAAGATTCTTCATATGTCTCAGGCCCTTTGTCTTTGATAACCCGCATCATGTATGCAAAATGTGCCTATTTTTCATCTCAGCTACTCCATTTTGTTGTGGTGTATACTTACAAGTAAACTGCCTTTTGATCCCATTCTCTTATAGAAAATCTAAAAATTCTTTGGACAAGTATTCTCCTCCACCATCGGACCTTAAGGTTTTGATAGACCTTCCTATTTCTTTTTCAACTTCAACTTTGAATCTTTTGGATATAGAAAATACCTCTGATTTTTGCTTCATACAAAACAACCATACCTTTCTTGAGTGGTCATCAATGAAGGTGACAAAAAATCTATTACCAGCCATTGATGCCTCTTGGGTTGGTCCCCACACATCCGTATGTATCAAGTCCAAGACATTTGGGGCCACATAATTGCTCCTCTTGAATGGCTGCCTTGTTTGCTTTCCTAGTTGACAAGCTTCACATAACTCATGTAGTCCAATGCTATTAAATTTTGGAAGATCTCTTATCACTTCATGTTTGCTCATGTCCTTTAGCTTTGGAATGTTGATGTGTCCTATTCTTTTGTGCCATAAGTCCAGCTCTGAAATCTTCTTGTTCCCACATTGAATGTACATGACCTTTCCATATGGATGTTGGACGTCCAACGTGAACATCCTTCCTTCTCTTCTACCTCGAGCAATGACCTTGAAGCCTTCCTTTGGATTCTTTATGAAGCACCCATTCTCATTGAATATGACATGATAACCCCTCTCTACCATTTGTCCTATTGAAATCAAGTTCTTTGAAATTGTAGGAACATGAAGAACATTAAATAGTACCTTTGCTCTACTTGTATCTCCAAGCCTTCTATCTCCAATATGTTCAATCATGTGTTGAGTATCATCACCTGTTTCAACACATCCTTTTCCACTTGGTACCTGTAGATTAGTGAACAAACTTCCTTGGCATGACATATGGTTACTACAACCTGAATCGATGTACCATTTTTTGTCATCTTCACAAGAGCTTCTATACTCATGTCTCATTGCAAGTAGTGTGTCCTTGCTTCCTTCACTTGAGGTGCTTGCATAGTTGCTTTGGTTCCTTTGATTGCCTCCATTTGGTCTTCCATTCTTCAACCAACAATCACTGGCATAGTGTCCTACTTTACCACAATGATAGCATGTTATACCTTTATGATAATTGTAGGAGCCTCGGCCTCTTCCTCTACTTCTACCTCGACTTTTCCTTGTGTGTTGGCATTTGATGCATCCTTGTTGTCTTCCGAATTACTTTGATTGTAGTTGGAGTGGTTGTGACCTCTTCCTTTTCCTCTTGAGCCTCCTCTTGAGTTTCTTCCTTTACCTCGACTTGCATATAACATTTGGTTGTGGCTGTCCTTTCCTTTGGGGCCACCAAGGCTAAGCTCTTCGGTGACAAGATGAGGGATTAGTTGTTCAAAACCTCGATATGCATCTTTCAAGTTAATGGAAGTTATAAAAGGCTTCCATCTTTCATCTTCTCTCAATCCATTGAGAGTGTAACACACAAGATCTTCGTCTTCAACCGTTGTGCCAATAGAAGCTAAGGCATCGCTTAGCTCCTTAATCTTCAAAGTATATTCAGCTATGGATTGACTTGAACTTTTCTTGATTGTGTTCAACTCATTCTTGAGTTGAAGTTTCCTAGCTTTGGTATTTGTTGAATACATCCTTTCAAGAGCTTCCCAAGCATCCTTAGCTTTCTCTAGATGTTGAATATGCCCTAGCATGGCATTAGTAATGATTTGTGAAATGAGGAACATGACTCTCCTATTCCTCGCTTCCCATTCTTTTGCTTGCCTCCTTTGGACTTCGGTGGCCATAGCTTGATTGATTTGAGGTTGAGCATCATCACCACTCACAATACCCCATAAGCCTTTGCCCATTAGGTAGTTTGTCATTCTAAACTTCCACAGAGGATAGTTATCCTTATCCAACTTCTCTACTTGTTGACCCAAGCCAGCCATTGACGAGTACCAAAGACTTTGAGAGTTACCTCGAATAGTTATATTGTCCTTTGCTCTTGCGTTTGTGAAGATCCTCCTTGTTTTATAGCTCCTCTTTTGCTTTGCTTTATCTCCAAATCTATTGATGAAGCTTCAGCACCAAGTTTTCTCTGATACCAAATGTAGAGAATGAGTTCTCCTATGCGCAACGGAAATGTGTAGTGAACCACCCTTGTATGTCCAGCACTTGGACAAAAAGCTACACCTTACATAGCTTGCTGCTCTCAATACAAAACTCAAATGGACTTGTGCCTTTAGTCAATCAAACTAGACAAAGCGAGCTTTTCGACAAGCTATAAATAACTTAATTTGGACAAGCTTTGATTAGGAAATACAACTGAGAAAGATGAACTACCTGTCCACACAAGTATGCTGAAGAACTAAACTTCACTCTCGGACTGATAACTCTCTGAATATATATCCTTTGAGAAAGATATTTGGTACAGAGAAATTAGACACAAATAGCTTTCCAACAAGCTAAAGAGAAGTAATTTGGATGAGTTTTGATCATGAAACTCAACTGACCAAAATAGACCACCTGCACACATAAGTACACTATAAAACTAGACTTCACTCTCTAATAGATATCTCACAGAATATATATCTTCTGAATGCGATATTTGGGTAGAGAAAATGCATGCCAAGAGCTTTCCAACAAGACAAAAATCATGCAATTTGGATATGTTTTGGTTGGGAAACTTAACCGACCAAAATAGACTAGCTATCTACATAGGTATACTAAAAACCTATAGTTCACTCTTTCACTAATATCTCATAGCTTTCAAGGAGATATTTGAGATACAGAAATTACACAAGATAAGCTTTCCAATGAGTGTTTAAACACAAGAAATGGTTACATATACACTGAGATATGAGCTTCACAACAGGGCTCTATAGAAACTGATGTGCGGCTGGAAGAAGTCTAAGGGAATACAAAATGACAAAATGGCCAGATTCGACTACTAGGAGCTCTTGCCTCTTTCTCTCCTTGTTTTGAACATGCTCCCACTTCACTTTTGTAACCAATGAGCATGTGAAGAAGTTTGTGCCTCCTTCTTAACTCACCACTTTTCCCACTACATGCCACTAACTACAAGGCAAGATATTGTATCTTTTACTCATCATGCACTAGACTTTTTTCTTTTCTTTTTTTCTTTTTCTCTTCTTTCCTTTATCTTTATATTTGGTAAATTTATCCAAGCATAGCTCATATGAAAATGAGCTTGTACATTTATCTTCAACATACCTCATGGATACGATCACAAAGATTATGTATTACCATCAAGGATCATGCATAGGCCTCATCTCACTCGAAAGCTAGGGTTCCAAAAATGTCCGGGATCTCATGATGGCTTTTCCTCATAGTAAGGGCCTTACAACGTAAAGCACCATGGATCATTTGTGGTCACTTGAGGGTGGAGTACTCAGTATATTTAACAATTCATTCCTGTCTTCTTTTGTTGGAGGTCTACTGACATTTTCTAGAGAAAGAGCTCTTTTTCCTTCAAGAAAAGTACAATATGCTCATATGGAGGAAGAAAGACCTTTAATAGGATTGGTTAACCTTATCAACTTCTTGAATAGTGCAACCAATGTACGCTAGTTGACAGAAAATACTTTTGATCTTATTAGTGATACTTGTGATAGTATCATCCTTCTACCATGCAAATCCATAAAAGATGCATCTTCAAAGAAACCTTGGACTGATCAACCTTTGCTCCAAATGTAGCCCCTAGATTTTTCATGTTTCTTGTGTCATGCCTGCTACATCAATGTGATGGAAATCATTATTCACGTAACAAATGAGAACTCCTACATCTCTCTCATCTCTTTGAGCAAAAGTGAGAGTAATGCCATCTTAGATGCTTTTACTAGTTCTAGCTTAATTGTTATCATCAGCCTTAGCCACACCTCAAAGTCCTTTATTCATGAGGTACCCTTTTCCTTTCACTTTCCAATTTTGAAAGCCAATGGTGACTTCGATGAACGAAATGAAAAGATATACCAAGTTCTATGCCTTGGTAGTTTCCTTATACATAAGCCTTAGAGGAATCCACTACAAGCCACAAACTATCTAGAATCGGCCGTTGCTCAGTCCGCATGCACATCAACAAAACCCTTTTGTTGAAAATTGCTCTTATATCAATGAAATGGTACTACGGTGCTAGACCATAGTGGATTCCCCTTTAAGATATCTTTGGTACGATGCTCTCACAATAAAAAAACAAGCTCTAAGAAACACACATGATACTCTACACATACCTATAGAATGCACAAAAACTACATGGTACACACAAAATTGACCACATATTTCCTAGGTGTACAAATATGATTGAAATTATAGTCTATGGTTGACCACACCACTACATGTTTTATAAAATAACATATACAAAAAGTGTCTGACGACCATTTGGCCTTCCATATGGACACTAATGGTAATAAGGGATGACCAAAAACATGCATAAAGTGCTTCCATGAGAGGAGAGTTGGAACAAAGGTGTAGAATATGGATGACATAGACTTTTAATGAAATCATAAAAAGGGATTAGTGTGTTTGAGTTTGAGGTATGCAAGAGCATATTAACAACACAAGGAAGAAGAAGAAGAAGCTTGGAGCATAACATGATATTGAATGTATTACCAAGTGAATACCCAAAGATATGTGACACTTTCGGGTTATAAGCATTTGTACAAGTCAAGGGAAAAAACCTCCTAGAGAGAAAAAAGTGTTTGATGGTCCTAAGTGTGTTCACACATATCATTACCAAAATATATCAACAAATCCCCCATGGAAGTGATGCGGTGAACGAGGAGCTGACTCATGCATAAGGAAGTGGCAAGCTATGTGGAAAGATATCAATCCAATAAAGGAATTAAGCCCAAAGCTTTGTGAAAAGCTTCAAACTTCTCCCTAACCATAGCTTTTGTGAAAAGGTCTACAACATTGTCTTGTATGGGCACATAAGCCAAACTCATCTCTCCAGCAGAGAAGCTCTCCCTCACATAATGATAGTGCACCTCAATGTGCTTTGTGTGAGCATGGAACACAGCCAATGCACTCTAATCATCAGTGAAGATGGTGGTGGTGGAAGACTGAGCAACATCCAAATCAGCCAAAAGACTTTTGAGCCACATACACTCAATAGTTGCTCTGAAAGGTACCCTATACTTAACCTTACAACTAGAAGTGGTCATAGTATGTTGCTTCTTGCTCAGTCAAGATATGCATGAGCTATCAAGCATGAAGCAAAAACCACTAGTGGACATACGTGTCATAGCAACCAACCCAATCTAAATCAACAAAAGCATGTGAACCTCGTGGTAATGAACGTTGAGATATCAAGCTCAACATGAAATGATCCAGGATGACACGTACGATTTTTTCATTTCTCTGACATGTATAGTGGTCACGCTAGTATATGTCATGGATACTTCATTGAGCTTTATTAGATTTATCTACTGAGAGTGATGGCACATTTGTTCCTTGCCAGCTTACTCATTCGTGGACATTAGGTGTTTCCCTATGTACTGATCTTTATATATTGTACTTGTTGTATTCTTGTTTTTTAGGTCATTCTTGTACATTCCTTTTTATGTAATAGAAGAAAAAGAAGAAGATCATTCTTCCTTGCCTCAATCTGTGTGTGTGCTTCTCCTTGAGAGTGAGTGTGTGTGTGTGTGAGCTCTCTTCCTTATATCCTCCTTCGTGACATGGTATCAGAGCCAGCGTGGCTGTAGAGAGCTCGTGGAGAAGGCAGCGATGAAGAGTACGCAGTTAGGCGTGGAGAAAACACGATTCACAAATGACCTCTGTTTGCTACAAAAATTGGTGTGAAGGTAGAAGACCTCAAAATATTTTTGAGAGTTATCCCTTTAGGGTCACTTGTTTTTGTCATATCGGAGTTTCGGAGCCATCTTGACCTCTGTTTCGAGCCCGCAAGGTGGGGCCTGCAAAAAAACCAGGTCAGTTTTAGAAAATCTAACTTGCATTGTGTTTGGCAATGCTCATATATTCCAGATTCAGAATTTCAAGTGATTCCGTGTACTATTGATACACGAAAACTGTGTTTTTTTGAGATCGAATTGTCACTCCATAGTACGACAGTGTTCAAGTAGAAGTGTTGCTTGTAGTGTTTTGCAGTGTTGTGAATTGCTGCAAAAATGGCAAACGAAGATGGAATGAGTCAGCTTATGAGCGATAAGCTGGACAAGAACAACTTCCATGCTTGGAGATTCAGAATGACGAATTTCCTTATGGGAAAAGGCTACTGGAAGTAGATTGAAGGAGAGAATGAAAATACTTCGTAGTTACTAGAAAGGAATCGGACTACAGATCAGGTAAGAGCATATGAGGAATGGAATCAAGGAGCACGAAAGGTAATGTACTGGCTATCTGTTAGCATACAGGATAGCATGATTGGACACATACAGGATGCCAAGACTCCAAAAGAGGCTTGGAACAGTTTGGTCACATCGTATGAGACCAATACAAAGGCACGAAAATTGCAACTCAAGAACGAAGTGCATACATTGTAGAGGAAGAGCATGTTTGTAAGTGAATACACCTTGAAAATCAAAAGCATATTTGAGTCACTTGCATCTATTGGCATGAATGTAGATGATGATGATAAGGTGGAAGTGTGTCTTCATGGTTTAGGAGCTACATATATGGAGTTCTGAACTTCCATACAGACCAAGGAAAATATTCTGAATTTTGCTGATCTGGTATCTATGCTGATTATTGAAGAAAAGAATCTTGGTGAGGATTCAAAATCCCAAGGAAAGCCTAGTTATGAGCAGGTATTCTACTCTGGCAGAGGAAGAGGCAGAGGTAGAGGCTTGGGAAGTGGAAGAGGAAACAATAACCAAGACCAAGGTCAACAATAGAATCATGCAGGAGGAAGAGGACAGTTTCGAGGTAGAGGGAGCCAAAGAGGTCGCAGAAATTTCCAAAGAAATGATTCGGGTAATGATAATAAAGGATGTTGGAATTGTGGTAAACCTGGACACTTCGAACGTGATTGCAGGTTGAAGAATCAAAATAACAGACGAAAGCAAAACAACTATGCATCCACAAGTGCAAATGATTTTGAGAAGCTGTTCATGGTTCAACATCACATGATGAATACGATGTCTGTTGGTGTTTCAAAATCAAACGATAATGTCTGGTATGCTGATTCAAGTGCTTCAAATCACATGACCAGTCATGCGGAATGGTTTAGTACTTTGCAAAAATTGTCAGTTCCTAGATATGTTGAAACAGGTGATGACACATCACATCCTATTGAGCATACAGGAAACATAATGCTATCGATGGAGGATTGAAAGGTAAAACATCTTGCTGATGTGTTGCATGTTCCAAATATAACAAAGGATCTGGTTTCTGTTGGACAAATGGTTGACCAGGGATTACACATCAGGTTCAATGTTGATGGATTATATGTAGAAGAGTACAAGCAGGATGGATGATTGGTTGCCAAAGGAAACAAAGTGGGTAGGATGTTCACCTTACATGTGAAGATTCCTGAAATGAATGCAGCCATGTTTGCAAAAGGTGCAGGAGTTATTGCAGATATAGAGATGTGGCACAAACGGATTGGACATGCAAACTTGCAAAGGCTAAAAATGATGTAGTCGAAGGAGATTGTCCATGGACTACCAAATTTCAAAGTTGCAGAAATGCAAAGGTATGTGCAACATGTCAATTTGGTAAACAGTCAAGAGCATCATTTCCACATGACAAGCATGTTAATGAGAATGTACTAGAAGTAGTACATACAGATGTTTGGGGTCTAGCAAAGACCACATCTATGGGTAGTTGCAGGTTTTATGTTACTTTCATTGATGACCATACACGAAAAGTATGGGTATATTTCATGAAAGAGAAGAGCGAGGTGTTCACTCACTTCCAGAATTTTAAAGCTATGGTGGAAAAGCAGACAAGGAAGTACATTCAGACATTAAGATCTGATGGAGGAGCTGAATACATGTCGAATGAGTTCAGCAGTTTTCTAAAAAAACATGGAATTCGGTATCAGTTTTCATGCAGGTACACACCACAACATAATGGCATTACTGAACGCAAAAAATAGACATATTGCAGAAATAGCAAGAGCCTTGATGGCTGAGAAGAATATGCCTCATTGTTATTGGGTAGAAGTTGTGCATACTGTTGCATACATCATGAACAGAACTCCGACTGCTGTTGTACATCAAGTTACACCTGAAGAGAAGTTTACAGGTAAAAAGCCAAACTTATCACATCTGAAAGTTTTTGGTTGTATTGCATATGTACATGCCCCAGATGAATCGAGGATGAAGCTTGATCCAAAGGCAAAAAAGTGTGTCTTCATTGGATACTCCCTTGAGCAAAAGGATAAATGTTATAACCCACTCACACGACAGGTAAAGGTGAGCAGAGAGGTGGTATTTGATGAAATGTCAAGCTTCTATGCAGATGCCAAAGAAGGACTGAGTCTTGAACCAAATGACAAAGAAAATGCTGAAAAATCAAGTGCAGAATCTCAGGTTTTGAGTGGACCGGATGCATCACCAAGCAATAGTTCCAACTCGAATTCATGGAGTGGAAGATTACATGGAAATTTCAGTCTAGCAAATTCATCAAATACATCCAAGAAAGGTAAAGAAAATCTTTATGCTGGTCATAAAACATGTGCAAGTTTTGAAGACGTTGATGGAGATTCAAGCGGTTCATAAAAGAATCTTGATGAGGAACTTGGATTACCCTCTGTGAAGACTCCAGGAGTAAGAAGGGCACATGCAGATGATACAAGGAGAGCGGACCCAAGACCAAGAAGATCTGGGAGGATGCGGAATTCAATGCAATGATTGACATATGATAGTTACATGGCTCGTCATTGTGCCTACATGACGAAGGTAATACAAGATGTTGAAACTTCTTGCTTTGAAGATGCAATTGGAATTGTAGATTGGGAAAAATCTATGGATGAGGAGATGGCTGCAATTTATGGAAATGATACATGGAAACTGGTTCTATTGCCGCAAGGAAAGAAACCCATAGGCTGCAAATGGGTTTACAAGGTAAAGCATAATGTTGATTGTAGCATAAGCAGGTATAAAGCACGATTGGTAGCTAAAGGATATGCACAAACATATGGCATTGATTATGAGGAAACATTCAGCCCTGTAGCTAAAATGTCTATTGTCAGGACACTTGTTGCATTAGCTACAACAAAAGGATGGACTTTGCATCATATGGATGTGAAGAATGCTTTCATACATGGTGAGTTATAGGAAGAAGTATATATGGACCAGCCACAATGATATGAAGATTCAAAGCATTCAGAATATGTTTGCAGGTTGCACAAGGCTTTGTATGGGCTGAAGCAAGCCCCTCGTGCATGGCATGCAAAGATTGCTGATTACTTAATCAGCATTGGGTCTTCCATGTGTGATGCAAATCACTCACTATATGCAAGGAAGGTTGATGATGGCATCACTATTGTGGCTATTTATGTTGATGACCTGATTGTAGGTGTTGATAATGAAGGAAGCATCAAAGAGGTAAAGCAACTTCTTATGTAGGAATTTGACATGAAAGACCTTGGTGTGTTGCGCTATTTCTTGGGCATTGATTTTATACATACATAAACAGATATATGGATGTCCCAACGACAATATGCCTTGAATAGGCTACAAAAGTATGGTATGGCTGGTTGTAAGCCAATTTCTATGCCATTAGAACAGAATTTGAAGTTGGATACTACATCAAGTAAAGCATTGGAAAATGCTACTATGTACAAGAAAATTGTGGGAAGTCTTATATATCTCACAATTATAAGGCCTGATCTAGGCTATACTGTTGGACTTGAAAGTCAATTTATGCAGGTTCCCAGGAAGCCACATTTGGATGCTCTGAGGTGCACTCTACGTTATGTGAGTGCTACTTTGGATTATGCATTGTTTTATGAGGCTGGTGTAGATTTGTAGGTTTATGGATACACCGATGCAGATTGGGTTGGTAGCATTCCAGATAGAAGATCCACTAGTGGTTTTCTATTCTCACTTGGGAGTGCAGCTGTTACATGGAGAGTATAGAGGCTGAGTATAGAGGTGCTGCAATGGCAGCATGTGAGGCATCATGGCTGGAGATGTTACTTGCAGATTTAGGTGTGGAAGTGCAATAGCCTATCACTATCTATTGTGATAATCTTAGCAGCATACAGTTAGCACAAAACAAAGCATATCAAGGTACATTATCACTTCATCAGAGAGAAGGTATTAGCAAGTGATATTGATCTTGTTTATGTGAGAACAGATGAGCAGGTTGCTGATTTTTTCACCAAAGCACTTGGAGCTAAGAAGTTGAAGGAGTTTCGGGAGATGCTTGGATTATAGGATATGGCATTGAGCTTGAGGGGGAGTGTTGAGATATCAAGCTCAACATGTGATGATCCAGGATGACACGTACCAGTTTTTCATTTCCCTGACATGTATAGTGGTCACATCGGTATATGTCAGGGAGACTTCATTGAGCTTTATTAAATTTAATCTACCGAGAGTGATGGCACATTTGTTCCTTGCCAGCTCACTCATTCGTGGACATTAGGTGTTTTCTTATGTACTGATCTTTATATATTGTACTTGTTGTATTCTTTTTTTTTAGGTCATTCTTGTACATTCCTTTTTATGTAATAGAAGAAGAAGAAGATCATTCTTCCTTGCCTCAATTTGTGTGTGTGCTTCTCCTTGAGAGTGAGAGTGTGTGTGTGAGCTCTCTTCCTTATCTCCTTCCTCATGACAATGATCTCCCCTTGGGATAAAACAACACAAGTAGCAATGTACCACTCAAATAGAGAAAGATGTGCTTAACTACGTGCCAATGCTTGACACCTAGGCAATGCAAACTTTCTTATCTTAGAGATAAAAAACTCATTATCAAGCCAAGTTATGCATAAGTAAATCAAGCATCCAATAGCTTGTTGATAGAGAACAACATCAAATGCATCTCCAACATCATGAAGACTCAATAGTAAACTCGTTTCCATAGGAATGGCAATAGGCTCATAATCTTCAAGGTCAAAACACTACAATAATGTGTCAATATATTTTGTTTTACACAAATCTATTCCCCTATAACTTGCAGAAACTGAATATCTAAATAACGATGCAAATGCCCCAAATCTAACATCTCAAAAGAAGCATGGAAATCGGCCTTAAATTCAGCAATATGCTCCTCATTAGAAGCACACCATTGGTACACTTAATATATAAGGTGCGCTCAGTTGGAATTCTTGGAGTTTGAGGTCTACTAAAGCACACAAACAACACAAAGAAGAAGAAGAAGAAGCTTGGAACACAACATACAATACTGAATGTATTACCAAGAGAATGTACGAAGATAAATGACTTGTTAGGATTATAGGAGTATATACAAACAAGGGGAGAAAGCCTCCTAAAGAGGGGAAAAAGTGCCCTAGAAATCCTAGTGTGTTCACACACATCACCACCAAAATATATCAACAATTCCCCTTGGGAGTGATGTAGTAAACAAGGAGCTGGCACTCATGTATAAGTAAGTGCCAAGCTATGTGGAATCAACCCACAAAAGGAAGTAAGCCCAAAGTTTTGCAAAAAGCTTCAAATTTCTCCCTAAGTAGAGCTTTTATGAAAAGGTCTGCACTGTTCTTCTGTGTGGGCACATATGCCAAATTGATCTCCCCAGAAGAGAACCTCTCCCTCACATAATGATAGTGCACCTCAATGTGCTTAGTACGAGCATGGAACACAAGGATCCTTGCAACTGCCATTGTGCTCTAACTATTAGTAAAGACGATGGTGGTAGAAGAGTGACCAAGACCCAAATTAGCCATAAGGCATATGAGCCACATACATTCAATAGTCGTTGTGAGAGCTACCTTATACTCAGCCTCACAACTAGAAGTGGCCAGAATAGGTTGCTTCTTGCTCTAACCAAGATGTGCATAAGCTACCAAGAATGAAGCAAAAACCATTAGTGGACACATGAGTGTCATAGCAATCAGCCCAATCAGAGTCAGAAAAAGCATGTAAATCTAGCGGTAGTGATTCCCCCTTGGGATAAAACAATCCAAGTAGTCGGGTACCACTCAAGTAGTAAAAGATGTGCTTAATCGCTTGCCAATGCTTGGCACCTGGGCAATGCATAAAGATACTCATATGTGAGACAACAAATTGAATATCTGGCTGAGTAGCACATAAGTAAATCAAGCATCCAACAGCCTGGTGATAGAGAATAACATCAAATGCATCTCCAACAACATGAATACTCAACTATTAACTTGTCTCCATAGGAATGGCAATAGGTTTGCAATCTTCAAGGCCAAAATGGTGCAATAATATGTCAGTATATTTTGTTTGACACAAGGCTATTCCCAAATAATGATGCAAATAAAGTGAATGCCCAAATAATGATGCAAATGCCGCAAATCTAACATCTCAAATGAGGCATGCAAATCAGTCTTAAAATTAGAAATATGTTTCTCATTAGGACCACTGAGGAGCATGTCATCAACATAGACAACAATGATCAGAAGCACATCATTTGCATGCTTAACATATAAGGTGCTCTCCGCTGGACTATGCTCAAAACCATGTGCAATCTAGTAGGCATGTATCTTTTTGTACCAAGCATGTGGTGCTTTCTCTAAACAATATAATGTCTTTTTCAACCTGCACACTTTGTTTTCATGCCATTTTTGCACAAAACAAGGGGGCTAAAAACATACACTTCTTCATGCAAGTCATCATTGAGAAATGGGGTTTTAATATCCAACTGATGTATGTTCCAACCATGATGTGTTGTTGCAAGTGCACAGATGCTATGATTAGTAGTCATTCGGCATGTACACTTATCAATGTTTTGATTGTAGTCATCTTTGCAATTGGTGAGAATGTTTCCTCATAGTTTAGACCATAAGTTTGTGAGCATCCTTTGGCAACTAATCTTGTCTTGTACCTGCAAATTGATCCATTTGAATTTCTGCAACCAATTACCTTTTGATTCGGCGACATTGGAACCAAATCCCAATTGTCCATCTCCTTCAATGCGTATATTTCTTCTTTCATGGCCTTTTCCTAATTAGGGTTTCCCTTTGCCTCTTCGTAGGTTGAATATTCCTCTGAAATTGAGTCTTTTGCCAAGTAGATTGAATGCTTTGTAACAAATGGGGAATCATATCCATACCTTTTTGGTTGTTTCTTCTCTCTTGCTGATCTTCTATGAGCTTGCTTGGAGCATTCTCCACACTCTTGCATCTTTGCTTTGCCTCTTGACTTCCATAGTTTGTAATCCTTTTCCCTTTCATCTTGATCATCATTTGTATCACTTCTTGGATCCTAGACCTGTGTATCATGCTTGCTTCCTAATTGATGAGAATTAGAATCAAAATCATATGGTAGAGTTACCCTTTGTTTGTCTTCATCATACCAAGACCTGTGTTCTTCAAACACAACATCTCTACTTCTAGTGAATTGCTTGGTTGAAGCACTATAGAACCTGTAACCCATTTGAGTTTAATCATATCCAATAAACACTGCCTTTGTTTCCCTTTCATCCAGCTTACCTCTTATTTGTGATGGTACATGAACATAAGCTAAACAACCAAAAACCTTGCAATGTCCAAGACTAGGTTTTCTTCCATGCCATGCTTCATAAAGAGTCATACCTTGAAGTGATTTGGATGGTAGTCTATTGACAAGGTACACAACAGTTGAAATAGCTTCTCCCCATAGATTATGTGGCAACTTCTTCTCTTCAAGCATTGTTCGGGCTGATCCAACCAATGTCTTGTTTCTCCTCTCTGCAATTCCATTCTGTTGAGGAGAGTACCTGGTAGTCACTTCCCTTTTGATACCTTTGTCTCGCTCTTTGGTGAAGTCCCCCTCCATCAGATAAAGTCCTCTTTGCCCAAACTTGAGGCACCCCGTAAACATGTATGTGAAGGCTGTATTTTGGGCAAAATGCTATGTTCTTGGTTTCTCCTACTTCAAAAGTAAAGAGCCTATCATACTTCTCACCTCTTGCTATCTTCTTGAAGCCTTGACATGGATCTTCCACAAAAGCTCCATGTTGGGTGAACCTTATTTACAAGCCTTTTTCAACTATTTGGCCTACACTTATTAGGTTTTTAGTGATAGTGGGTACATAGAGATTACTTAGAATGTTTGTCCTTCCATTAGAAGCTTTGACATACCAACCTTCTCCACATTGTGCTTTGTGTCATCCCCTGTTTGAACTTCATGTCTATGCTTTGGACCTTCCAAATCAGATACAAGAGCAATGTTGCTTGCAACATGATTTGAGCATCCAAAATCTATGTAGAACAAATGATCATCTTCTTTACCTTCTTTGTGGCTTAAATTCATAAGAAGCAATGAGTCTTCATGTGGTTGATCTTTTGAATAATGGTTGAAGTCCCTTCTATTATAGCCTCTATTGTTGTTGTTGAAGTTGTATCCACCTCTGCCTTTATTGTTGCCATATCCACCTCTTCCACTTTCTTTCTGGGTCTTTCCATTGAACCAACAATTCTGAGTGGTGTGGTTGGTCTTATCACAGATGGCACAAGGTTGGACATTCTAGCCTTTGTCTTTGTCATGCTTTGGTCCTTTCTTCTTCCATTTCCACTTGCTCTTGCTTGCAAAGTTGGATTGGGAAGTCTCCTCTTCATCTTCTTCCTTCTTCTTGCCTTTCAGCTTCTTATCCTTCTTATCTACATATAGAGCACTAGTTGAATTACCATGATAGGAGTTGCGTTCCTTTATGTTGTTGATGGCCTCTTGATTGAAGAGTTGTCCAAGAAAGATATTGAAGTCTGGATTTTGCACATCCATGATGAGATCATAAGCCGTGGTGAAGGATTGCCATTGCTTATCACTTTGAATCCCATTGAGAATTTGCCTCATGATGACGTTTTCTTCAATCAGCTCTCCAATGGATGCTAATTGATCCACAGCCTCCTTGACCTTGGTAACAAACTCTGTAATGGTTTTTTTAGGTGTCTTCTTCATTTAGTTGAAGTCATTCCAAAGGTGATTCTTCCTTGCCTTGTACTAGCAGAAAAGAAAGTCTCGAGGGCATCCCAAGTCTCTTGAGATGTCTTGCATCCTCTTATATGTGGTAATAGAAAGTCAGAGATAGAGTTTAGTATGTATGACCTCGCTTGAGCATCCCTTGTGCACCAAAGTGTGAGCTTATCTGTCTCCTCTTCTATAGGTCCTCCTTTGGATCTTGGAATAGGCATAGCTTCATCACCTGCTACAATTCCATAAAGATGTCTACCTTGCAAATAGGCCTCCATTCTCATTTGCCAAGCTGCATAGTTGTGTCGATCAAGCTTCTCAATCATTGAGGGAAAGCCATCACCCATCTTGATCTAACTCTGATGCCATTGAGAAAACTTGGACAAGCTTGTGGGAGGTAGAAAAGTGAGTTGCGAAGCGACGAAGTTTTGTCCAACCAACCGGCACAAGACCAGCCCTTGAGCTTATGGAGACTCAAACAGACCTTATAGGCACATGATACATGCTTAGAAATGTACTATGTACTTTGGAGCATCAAGGATAAAGAGTCGATACAAAATAGATAGGTTTGCACATTGATTAGCTCAAAAATCTTACTATCTTTGGATAAGACAATGAACTTCAAATGTGTTGACGCGGTAAGAGCTTGAAAACTAAGCTGCAGAATTTGCCACACCACAAGAACTAAGCTAAAGTGATGTTAGAACACCTCTATAATCATCAATAGCTTAGCAACCTTCTGAAAACAAAAACCTTTATAACTGTATTTAGTTAAATCTGAAAATTCACTTTACAGAAAACTTTCCTTTTTCTTCAGGCTTCAATTCTGATCTAATTTACTTCAATCTTTACAATTCTTTGTTTGCTAGCTGTTAGATATTCTTCTCATCACTTAGATGTGCCAAAATTGTGTTTTGAAACTCACCGAGATATCACCAGAACTTCACCGGACTATTACCGGACTGTCACCGTAATCTCACCGTAATGTTACCAGAATCAACTGCAATTCTATTTGTGGTTACTTCAAATGGTTGTAAATGAAGTAAGGAAGTAATACCTGAACTTCCTTCAGTGAATGAACTGTATCTGAAGTTTGAGGAAAACTTCATCAGTTTTGGATGCCTTTATAGTCAGACACAATACTATGCGTACATGTCCCGTTTCACAAAACTCTTTTGATCAATTTGTAGTTGAGACTACTAGCTTCAAGATGAGCTATCACTTATGAAAAACTTTACACTATACTACGAGATCTAACTTGTAGAAGTACCATAAAATGTATACTGAGAAAACTGTAACTGTTAACTAACTATCACAGTAACATGAAATCACTTAGATTTCTTCACACAAGAAGAATGCGCTCAAATCTTTCCACATAAACATGTGTTTTCTATTAGAGAAGATGTGTACAGAATGGCTTGGCCTCACTTTGCTCATAGCCATGGAAAACTCTCCTGCGCCGAGTAGTTTATCCTTACCATCTCTCTTACAGATGAATACCTGACAGTTCAGGTTCTACTTATTCATCTCTACATACATACGTACTTCTGTATCTCAACTCTCCTGCGCATATATTCTTCTAATCAAAAACTCACTTATATACATATTTGTTCCGAGACTCAAAACTCGTAATTCTGGAAGTTTCTATGAACTATATTACAATTGTGAATTTGTCCCTTCACTAAGGCTTGATTTTTTTGAATGCTTTGTTTCTGCTTCTCTTCGTCTTTCTTCGTCCTTCATATGTCTTCATGTCTTTATGTCTAATTAGTGAGTGATTCTTCAACAAAATGCTCATAGCGACCAACATGATTACAATTAGAAACAATCCTTTTATGGAAGTGATGCACATAGGGTTGATTGTATACAATGCACAAGAGTATAATAAATAAGAGAAATATGCTATTAGAATGAATTAGACACTCAACAGTGGTACCTCCTATTTTTTAGGAATACGTAGAGATTGACCCTGAGATAGACAAACTAATATTTCTCCCAATCTGTAAAGCAAATGCTTTGAAAGTTTAGATTCACAAAATAGACACTAATACCTTTCCAATGAGCCATCTCTGTTCCAATTTGGAGCTCTATAGCGAGAGCAACAGCCTCTACAAGCTTACTTTTGATAAAGAAGATGACGCTGAAAAATGAAGGAGCAAGACAATGATGGTCACAAGTGTATGCATATTGCTTCCATGGATTGTACACATGTTTTGAAGTCTTTAAGTAAACTCTAGAAGTGATCCATGAATTCTACAATTGGATTTTGAATTCAAATGAAGGCGATAAGAGTTATTGGAGGGAATCAATTCACTTTCCTACAATGTAGGAAAAATGAAGATCTAGTTTCATCTCCTTTTAGCTGATTGATTGCTTGATTGATTGCAACTCAACTACCACAAATCATGGCATTTGGGCTCTCTCTTTCTACTTTTACATGTGTAAAGCTCTAGGCTTTTAGAATGGTAAAAGATCCATGAAAAATATTTTAAAAAAATACAATAAGTGAGCATAAGAAAAATAACTCTCCAACGGATATTCCTTCGACGTAATCCAAGCCATAGTTTTTGATGTAGATCAAATCCACCTCAAGCATAGTGTAAGCTTGATGTTCCAGCAATATACACATATGCATGCATGCGCACATATAGATACACATGCAATAAACATGCATCACACATACATGCCTATATGCACACATGTATACATATACATTCATACATATTTACATGTACACATTTACACATATACACATATACATATATACATATATACACATCACATATACATGCCTACATGCACACATGTATACTTATACATGCATACACAGTTATAAACACACTTGCATATATGACACAAATGCATATGCATACATACACGCGTGCATACTAACACATGTATACATATTTCACACACATGCACACACACATGTATACATATATCACACACATGCACACACATACATATACATGAAACAGAGTCTGCTAATCTTGTGCAGGAAGAAGAATGAGTTACAAAGACATTGGCAATGTAGAATTGCATAAAGTGAGGGTAGTGATGAGCTATAGAATGAGCTCACTAAACACTAAAGCTCCCTCTCAAATGATCTCCCAATCGGGCTCATACTCACATGGGATTTTGATCCATTTTTATAGCTTAGAGTTGGAGCCATTGTTTGAATTCAAATTCAAACTCTTACCATAAAGTGAATCATAAACTTTAGGACTTGCTTTCTCTCATCAATCACGTACCAAATGGTTTGTGATTTGATTCTTCCTAATTCCTCATGAGATCAAGTGCTATGTACTTTTACAAGAGTAAAAGTAAATGCCTTTTACAAGAGGATAGTCATATGTGACTTTAAATGAAGTGAATACTAATTGTCCAAGTATGTAGGTTTGGACCAGTTTTCACCAACAGCTCCCCCTCAAGCCGAACATGCTTGGTCTTCATTTCTCCTTGATTTCTTGCAATCCAATCATCATTTTGAACAACTTGTTCATCTTAGTTCCATCCAAAGATTTGGTTAGCATATCTGCATATACACATCCACATACACATACACATAAGCATACACATATACATACACATATGCATATTCCAAATTTGAAAGAGATGGCTCATTCAAAAGGTATTAATGTCTAGTTTATGCATCTAAATTTTCAAAGCATTTGGTTGAGTAAATTGGGAGAAATCTCATTTTTCCTGTCTCGAGGTCAATCTCTACATATTCCTGAAAAATAAGAAGTACCATTGTTGAGTGTCTAATTCATTCCAATAGCATATTTTGTTTATTCTTTATACTCTTATGCATTATATAAACTCAACCCTATGTGTATCACTCCCATAAAATGATTTTTTCTAATTGTAATCACGCTGGTTGCTATGAGCATTTGAAGTTCATTGTCTCATCCAAAGATCGTAAGTTTTTTGAGCTAGTCGATGCATAAACCTAAATGTTTTATATCGACTCTTTCTCCTTGATGCTTAAAAGTACATAGTGCATTTCTTTGCACTTATTGCATGCCTATAAGGTCTATTTGAGTCTCCATAAGCTCAAGGGCTGGTCTTTTGTCGGTTGGTTGGACTAAACTTCATTGCTTCACAACTCACTTTTCTACCTCCTACAAGCTTCTCCAAGTTCTTTTATATATATGTATGTATATATGATTATGTGTGTGTATGCGTGTATGTGTACCTCCAATCTCACTCCTTTCTCTCTCTCTCATATACATACATACATACATACATAAACACACATACGTATATCCACATATATATACATACACACATACACATGTATGCATGTGACCTGATGTGCATGTATGCTTTTGTATATGTGTGTTTATATATAAATATGTGTATAAACATATATGTAAATATATGTGTATATTATGTGTGTGTATATATATGGTTACACATATAAATATAACAAATAAAAGCAATGCATACCAGGTATTATCACGACGATGAGCCATAAGTGTTTGCATAACTTTTAGACACCACTTATGCAACCACCCACTCCCAAATTCTGTCTCAAGTGAACTAAGTACATATTTTTTATCCCTCTCATCATGTTCACTACAAAAATAAAAAAAAACATGTAAATAAAACATAAGATATTTATTTCAATTTATATGTAAAACTTATACTTACTTCCACTAATCGTAAAATCCAACTCATCATCATGCATCTCTGAGTACTCGTCCATGACAATCCCTAAGGTATCAGGTGGAACTCTTGCTCTCATAAGACTTTTTATGAGAGTGAGTTTCGCCTTTGTCTCTCTACTAGGATCCATAATATATGTACATATAAAACAAAATGGGTTAGAAATCAATATATGTATGTGTACATATGTATGCATGTATATGTATGTGTGTGTATGTATGTGTACGTATATGTATGTGTGTATGCATGTGTATGTGTGCATTGTGTATGCATGCATACGTATATATGCATGTGTATGTATGTGTGTATGTTTGTGGGCAGGTATGCATGTGACCTGATGTGGGTATACGTATATGTATGTATATGTATGTGTGTGTGTATGTATGTATATGTATGTGTGTGTGTATGTATGTGTATGTGTGTATGCATGCATATGTGTATGTGTGTATGCATGTGTGTATATATGTGTATCTATATGTGTGTATGTATATGTAAGCATGTATATGTGTGTGTATGTGTATGTAGGTGTATATGTGAGTGTGTGTATCTGTGTATATGTGAGTGTATTTATATGTACATATGTATATGTAAGTATGTATATGTGTGTGTATGTGTGTGTATGTGTATGTAAGTGTATATGTGAGTCTGTGTATGTGTGTGTATGTATGTATGTATGTATGTATTTATTTATTTATGTATGTATGTATGTATGTATGTATGCATATGCATGTGCATTATATATGCATATGTATGCATGTGTGTGTATGTGTATGTATGTGTGTGTCTATGTGTGTATGCATATTTATGTTTAGTGTATGTGTGTTTTCATATGTGTGTATGTGTGTATGTATATGTGTATGCATGTGTATGTGTGAGTATGTGTCTCTATCTGTATATGTATATGTGTATGCATGTGCATGTGTGTATGCATGCATATGTTTATATGCATGTGTGTATGTAT